>JANQDE010000097.1:224821-266458 GCA_037157785.1 Cephalotes varians | reverse complement strand
TATATTTTTAATTATTCGTCGCATCAAACACCTGCCGCATTCGCTTTTTTGAGTAATACGAACACGAAACCGATGGCAAGCACTGCTCTTGGGAAATCTCTATTAAATGACAATGCTAGTCGTGCGGAGTTTGCGAACGATGATCGCCGATATATGCGTGAGGTCCGAATTAATTGAATGATCGGCATGGACGTACCCGTCCTGCTATGACGGCAAAGCAGGGAGTGACAAGTAGCTCTCAATAACGTGATATGACATCGCGTGTCGTGGACAGGAAGGACCCTTTCAATGCAACCCTCGCTATTTCCTCGCTTTGGTCGAGTAATTTGCTTTCGAAGCAGAGGGATGAGAGCGGAAGACGGGTCACCTGTCAATATATTAACTCGTTTCCGCAATGCTGCGAATTATTATGAAACGGCGAAATAAAGCTTCCACGTTCACGAACTGTTTCAGATGATGTTCCAAATGTTTATAAACGTACAACAAATTCCAACGGTATTTGGATATTCCTGATTATACCGGATAAATGATATTATCAAGGTCTCTTTGAGTTCGTTATTGATGTCAAATGGCACGGATGGACTCCATTAAAATATTCTATATCAACAAAATTTTGTGCGGCTGCAATGTGTGTGTTTGTATGTGTGAGCCTGTATGTATGTATGAACTCGAATACATTACTATAATATAGATACTTTAATAACTTGTCAGATGGCACAATCACACGAGAATATTTTTGAAGAAAATTAAAACATTGTGACAGCCAGTTTAACGTGTTAGAGAGAGAGAGAAAAAGATTGCATTAACATCATTTTGTATATATTTGCAAAATGCTGCTTTCGTGATTTGTATGAACAAATCCATAATGTATGAATAAATCCATAAAGTCATTACATTAGTCATTAACAAGTGATTAATTTTACGAATAAGGGGAAGATTAGCATTCCGACGATTGTCTGCTGGATATGATAAAGCATGCCCTCCCAGGACGATTATCGTATATAGAGCAGGATAAACGTAGGGTCCTGCCGGATTCTGGTTAGGTACTCGGCTTATCTTTAATAGATGCGTCGACAAGACATGACGCTAGCAAAATCGCAATTTGCTGATGTACGTATATAGATAAAGAACCATAAATATTAATAAATGAATTCTCGAGTTAGGAAATAGCAATTAATAGAAGTCAGAATATAAATGTTAATTTGTTGCTAAAATTGCAATGAAAAAAGTAATTCGCGAAGCACGTTCTCACGATTAATTCTTGATTTATTCATCGTTTTTTTAAAACGTGAAGCAGTGTATCATCTTGTCGGCGACGCGATATTCTACAACGTATAACGATCCGTATAAATTCTAATCGATAATCCGGCTGGCGTTTAATCCTGTAACTTTCATACGTACGCCGTTTCATTGTTTACGAGTCCAGCGACGGCGTGTTTACAGTGTGTTTTACCGTTTCAAAAACAACCAATAAAACGGCATTTCCCGCTTCGTCGCCATGCCGTATCGACGGCCAAGCGTAGCCTACAACTCTGCAACCAGAATTGCGGCTTCGCGCCATCGTTGCAGCCGCGCGCAGCTATCGTCGGTGTCTGAGGTCGACGTCGCGATAAAAAGTCAGCTGGGACCGAGATACTTAAAAATATCGACGTTAACTGCCGATTCGTTTGACTGCGAATCCGGAGGAGAAAAACGCTGCGTCCGATGCTGCGAAATGGCGATCGTAAATAGCAGGTTCGCGCCCCAACATAAAATCTCGAACGCGCCGGGCGAGTTTAAGGCAGACAACCGTTTTTAGAAAAAAAAAACCGAAAAAACAGAACGCATGGCCTTATAAACGTTATGCTCGTATATCAGCCGCGTTAACTACCGATATAAAATTCAAGGAAAAAGATTTTGACACGAACTTCTCTTTTTCGCGCGACGCTCTGCCGGTCGGTTACGCGACACGTCCTGGTAAATTGCGATATCGTAATTAAATAGACCAAGCTCTTCGTATTTCAGGATGATTCATCGCCGCTAGACAAGTCGTTTACATCCCGTGTCATTAACACATTACGGTGCACGACTTGCAGACCCGGGATTGCTCCGGTTGCAGCAACAATTTTTCGGCTCCGTTCTGCTACATTACGCGACTCGTGCACCGAAACCTGAACGGTGCGCGATTTATTGTTTCGCCGTTATTTCATGCAAAAAAAAAAAAGAACGCGGCGCCCGCGAGTCCGACTGTCCGGCGGTTTCTCATCGCCTTTCCACGAAAAATTTCATGACGTTTATCATTCAAGGATGCGCTTATAAATAACGCTAACGAGCTCTATTGAGTGTATGTCTGAGAGCGCGGTCCGTAAAAAGAATTTTTGTGTTCTAGGAAATACATTTAATGATGGATCGTAAAGAGCGAGCCGTAAATGATAATGATAGCGGGACCGTTTCTGCGAGAACGTTACTTACTGCAAATATCTCGGCGGTCCGTAATACGAGACTAATTTCTGTTTTTCCCGGTGCGCGCCTTACGTAGCGCGAGGGGGTGCTGCGAGAGATGCCTTGGAATCTGCGTAATTAAGCGAGGGTCTCGCGAATAAATTTACATCGTCTGTAAATCCTTCACATTAGATAAATGCTCACAATTAGCTCCATTCCTGCTACGCCTTACGCGCATTTCGGATTCGTAAAGACTGTGCCGTTTTTGGTAATTAAATAATATTGCACGCGAGTAAGTAATATCCGTTTATTATCTACGATTCATCCGCATCTATTAATTGTTATATGTAAAACATATATATCAGGTCATTCAATGTTCTGTTAACATGATAGTCGTGGATTGCTTGGGCAAGATAACTTTCAAGGAACGCGAAAAAAATTAGAAAATCAACAAAAACATTTGTTGCGTTATTATTCAACAGAAAACTTTTTCTCTACTTGCTGCTTGTATTCAAATTCTTTAAATATAAAAAGATTTAAAGCGATTATTGACATATCGGGTTTTAACATCAGTATGTAGACTTCGTACTTTTGCATGCAAGTTTGCAGTATCGTTATATAAGATCTGAGTTACTTTGCTGGAAAACCGTAAAAGAGAGATTTTAAAGTGATATCAGCGATGGCGGTTTAACGACATCGTAACCCTTGCTGTAGATAGAAGAAATGCACTTCATTTCTGGACGGGGGGTGCATAAAGGACCATCCTTGTACCCGGAAAAGCTCGGGTTAATTCAGAGGCCTGGTGAAAGTCGTAAAATAGTGCGTGACTGCCGGTTTTCCAGCGGAGAAAAGGGGAAAAAGCACATATGTACGTAACTGCAAGTGGATGTGTTTGCGGAGCAGGTAGAGCTTTCTAAGGGAACCTGCGTGTATATCTGTAAGTGCCCTTCTGTACAGGATGCCTCAAAGAGAGAATCACATATCTTGATCATATTATCTTTCTTTGGTTTATTTAAAAACTTGCAATAGAACATGATTTTATCTTCTGAACATCTAATTTTTATCTTATTAAATATTTTAATAAATTAAATTTCTCTTATACCAGAATTTTATTAAAATATTTCTGCTAAGAGAGCTGGATTTGTTATTTTCTATACTTTAGCATTTTAATTCACCAAAATATCTATTAATCTTGAGTAAACTTGAATATTTTTTACGTTTCCACATTGAAGTTATCGTCATATTTTTAAGCTTTATTATGATATAGTGATTTTGAGACGCTCTATATACATAAGGACCAGTAGCTCACCTTGAATTCAGAGGGTAGGATTCTGCTATGAGCGAGACACGTACGTCTTCTATGACTACAGATACCATTACCAAGATGACGGTAGGCAACTGAAAAAACGTATCCAAGTTTTTCATTGCGGGTTGAAGGACAGATTTATTAAACGAAGATCTTACCGATAGAACGTTAATATATCTCCTGCATGTATGCAAGCGAATTTACGATAATCTAAATTAAAAATTTTAATTTGTACACAGTGCTGAATATCGATAAAGAGAAAAAACAAAATATAAAGGCGAACAAATTCGCTCTAGCTTATTAACGTCATTCAATCATCATTGATACTGTCGACTATTTTGTCTCTTTATATTTTTTATAATATTCATACAGACACGTAAGATGAAATGACGGGCACTCGAGTATAGAACTGAGATCACAGCCGGAGGCCGTAGGAAACAGTTATGTGGTTGTCGTGTCTGCTAAAGCACAAGGTCAAAGTTTCAGCAATTTGGGATGCGATGCGGGTAAGGAGGTAGCAACTTTAATCACTTTCGAATCGGGGTAAATCTACTCGCGTATCTCGAACCCGCAGGATCATATCGCGTGTAGTTACTACTTTACGAGAGAATTCCAATATAAGGGTATCAAGGATACGTGGAGGAAACAATCAAAGCTGATTAAAATAACAAGTAATTCAAGATATATTTTTTTTACAAACTTGTAAAACATGTGTGTATATAATTATTTGATTTTATTCATGATTGTTTAAATGTAATACATGGTGGAGATATACTTTTTATACATCTTTAGATACAAAAAAGACAAATAAATAGTTACAAATGATTGTATCATGCTTAGAATACGAGCCAGCTGTAAACGTGCAAACGATACATCTTGAAAGAATTGTTAGCAATTTTCTCCTGCTTACATGGGATTACTGTAACAGGAAATATAGAATAGATCGTCATATTTCTTATTTCTATCGCGTGTTCGCATGATTATTCATCTCCTTGAATTTTGCCTCACTTTCATGTCTTCAAAATGCAACATTCTCTCCTTCCTTTGTAACTGTCGAAAATACGAAAGTAAGTGCCAATATATATATTATGTTCCTCGATCTTTTTCATTTTGCAGTTTCAGGCAGAATTTTAATCGAGGTCACGATCTCGTGCGCGGACCTTCCACAGTGTGCGAATACATAAATATTAAGAGAAACATAGGATAAATGGGTGTGGCGTGACTCGAGCCAGTCTCGTGCCGTATATTCAAAAACGGCAGATGTATCGCATTGGGGTGTAAATCGGAGATGTCGCTCGCAACAAATTCTTTCGAATGCTTTGCTTAAAAGAATTTTTTCGTCGGTACCGGATAAGAGTATCCCTCGCTGTCGGAGTCTACGCTCACCTGAAGTCCCGAGCCTACGGATCCGAAATTATTACCACCTTGTACGATGCCACCGGAAATGGTAAGTCCAGAACTCTGTCCACCTTCCAATATTGCGCCGGTTCCTGCACCGGTCGATCCAATCCCGATAGGAGTAATAGATTGAGGACCGGTTGGTTGGACAGATTGAATGGGAACGATTGATTGAGTGGGCAGCTGAATGGGATACGGATCAGGGTTGATAGATATGTGTTGCGGGAATGGAGCTGGATTCGAGTAAATTGGTACCGGAACCGGATGTGGAACTGGGACTGGATGCGGCACAGGGTGCGGTACGTGCACGGCCTGAGGTATCGGCACTGGAATCGGACGGGGTACGTTAACAGGGTAAGGTTTGGTGACGACGACTGGAACTGGTTGAGGTACCGGGACAGGGACAGGACGCTTTACTTCGACAGGTACGGGATGCGACACCGGCACGGGAACTTTGCGAATAACGGTAACTGGTTGAGGTACAGGAATCGGAACTGGAATCACGCGATTCACGATGGTTCTGTGCTCATAAGGTCCATGTCCAACATCGATGCCGAAACTTGGTGCGTATATTCCGTGACCGTGCGGTATTCCTCCTATGAATTGGATTCCATGACCAATTCCTCCATTGGGAACTGCGTACCCATATCTGTATCCGTGTCCATTTCCATATCCGTGTCCATATCCATGTCCATATCCATATCCAGGTCCATATCCATACCCATATCCTTGTCCCTGCAATACATTGCCACCGTGATGGTTGTAACCGCCGTGGTTGTAACCGCCAGATCCGTATATTGATGACCCTCCGTGCAGAAAGGCACGTTTGTTATGTTTCTTCTCCGACACATCACCGGCGAAAGCGGAGACGAACAATAATGAAACCTGTAAACAGTGGTTTATTACTAGTGTTTATTATCAAGAAAAGAGATTATTTAGGCGAGATTAATTTATTATATATATATTTTTTATATTTTATATTTGTACTTTATATTTAAATAAGATAAATTACGAAGTAATTAATAAAAAATTCAATATATAAACAAGACATAATATATAACATTAAACAAAATTATACTTTATATCTGATGTTCCAATAAAGATAATCATGTTAGAACACGAGAATAAACATTTATGCGCTAATGTTAAGAAAAAGTACGTTGAAAATTAAACCTCTTTATTAATGTATTTATGGCAAACAGTAAAATTTTATTTTTTTAGTGCATTCGCGGTTATTAAAAGAAATATCTGTAAAAAAGAAACTTGATGACAAATTTGGCTACTCACTATGAATGTCCTCATGGTGAACATGCTATGAGGAGATGAGTCTGAATGTGCTTCATATCATCGATTCGTCGGTTTTTATATGGCGACGCCAGACGACACAACTACTTTCACTAGATATCCGCTGCAACACGCCTTCTGATCTGGACTCATCACATTCTAAAACTTCCCAAACTTCCCCACTGATGCAATAGATTGCAGGAAGGATGTTCGAGAGATTCACTAAGTAAATTAGTGAAAACAATATTTATGAGTTATTTTCTGACAACATAAGTTATTCTATCATAGTATATATAAAATTTATTTAATTTTATGTAAAACGTGATTCACATTTTTATAATACTGTAGGAAAAAAAAACCGAGCAAATCCCAAAAATAAAATCAAAATTTTGTGCGTACGTTAAAGTTAAAATAATGTTTTTGTCTGTACGTTTGTTAACATGATGCAAATGAAAAGATTTATTGTTTCCATTGTGAGCCGTCATACAAAGTTTTTTTTTTAAATTGAACTGCACTTGTAGAATCGCTATCACCAACGATATTTTTTCTGATATCTGGAAATGTCATTTCCATGTCACACGATTGTTTTCAACGTCCGACATATAACAGTTCATGCACATATCTGTAGGTCGCAAATATGTTTTACAATACTCCAGATTATACAGTCTTATCAGTTACTACACTTTCAATAGAGAAGAAAAATCAATGCAAACTGTTAGAAATTTTATTTCGAGTTTTAAAAATTAGCGAAATACATATATCTTTAGGTAAATAATAGAATATTAATAGAGACAAATTTATATGTGTTTAAGTTATACATTGGTTTCAAATTATTAAACTCGACCCATTGTCATAAAAAAATCGTACATAATCGTTGTTACATAAGACATAAAGTTCTTTATAAATTTATAAATATTAAAAGTAATGTGTCTTCACAATATCTCATTATTTCATGAAAAGAAAGTAACAAAAAGTTGTCGCAAACTTTTTTAGTTTGCATGCACAAACTTGTCGGTGACCTGGCAGGAGACGCGTTTACTTAACACTATAACAAACATCTGCGTTAATATCTTTTTATTTGCTTTGTCACGGTCAACCATTAATTACCCTTTTACTTACAGTTTTGTTGAAGCAGTGCGCTAGTCTGGAGCAATAAATCGGTAACCATACGGCGACAATTAGCAACGTCTCGTTGAGCGCGTTATGAGAACCGCGCGCCGTTTCACAGTCGTAGTCCTAATTTCCTTACTTGAGAATTAATTGGTCTTACCGCACAACGATTCAATATTCTTGCGAAGTATGCGTGATTCCAGCTTAAATGAGTATAATTGTAGCATTAATGACGTATTGATCGTGTAATCCGTATTGATGTGATCCATTTTCGTGTGATAAAAATAGTGGCAGTAAATTTAATAGCAAGTAAGTTTACTAAATCCGTTTAAATATTTGATATATTAAATAAATATTTGATTCTTTAAAACATTTACGATCTAATAAAAAAATTTTAATAAAGTAGCTTAATTCCAAACAGATAATACTTTGTTAATGTTGTATTAGTATCTTCTAATTAAATTAATTAAACGTGGGGCAGAAAATAAGTACAAACTCTAAATATATTACGAGTAATAAAGAGTGCTTTAAACACATGATTAATTAACATGAAAAATAAGAAAATTAAATTAAATTGTTTTTACTACATTTCTAAAAGCAGAATACTGCGTTGATTACATACTTCAAGAATGGCAATATGATTACTACAAGTGTTAATTATACTCGAAGAAACAGCATAGACAGAGAAATGAGTTTTCCCTTAAAGCTACGCGATTCAAACGGGCTATCGCGTTTGAACGGATAAAGCGCGTATTTAGCTGCTGGCCGGGCGCCCTCTCATAATTAGCAGTTTCCAAAGGATTTCCACTGAGAGTCCGCTAGCAGGCGCCGCCAAGATTTATCCGCGTCATCCTTTTTATTCGGGTATTCACGAGCGAGGTGCCGAGAAAAAGAACAGAAAGTAAATGGAGACATATTCCTGTAGGAGCGCGCGAAGCACGGTCGATGCAGAGCGGGAGCTAATGTCAGAGATTAGAGGTAATCCGTTCTCGGCTGGCAATCGTCGAGGAGGATCCTCCTCGTTCGCAACCGGAGCGCAGCTTCGATCTAGATATTGCAGTCGCACTGTCGCAGCGACGGAGGTTCTTCTTTCCCCTCGGATCCTGGAGCCGGGTTCCGGCCGCCCTTTTTCGCCGGCAGATACATTAGAAGGAATTACGGAGAGAACGCGTTCCGAGTGACGCGAGCATTAAGACCGCGCAAGACACGGCTTCGTAATTACACTAATTACGGAGTCGTTAGGATTCTTTATAAATACTGCGTCTTTGTTGCCTTCTCTTTTTCTCACAACCGCTCCCACGAGCGCGAGCTTCGGAAGCGACCGCGGAAGGAATGCGTGCCGACAGCTTTATGGAAAATTTTGCGGTTCCGCGGTCCTCGTTTCCCTCGTGAACAACATTCTTTTTTGCATTTACCGTTACTATCTGGAAGTTAATATATGCACTGACAATGGTATAATGTGGAAAAGATCTTGTCCCTTTCGCTGCGCACTGTGTGTTCGTTTTTATAGAATATCGAGACAATTCTTCCTGTGCAAAGATTGTCCGAAACATAATTGTAAAAGTTATTAAACATTCGAAATTAAAAGATTCTCTTACGCAAATTAGAGATGTAAATTAACAATAAAACTGTTTATTTCATTTGCAATTTTTTACTTTAACCGGAAATAAATTTAATTTGTGTGATCTATTTATCAATATATTTAGCATTAAAAATAAACATTCAGAAAACATAGTTAATTGGATTTTCTAGACGTCTTACAATACAATACAGAATATCGTCCATTGTGGCGTCTGTGAATTTGTTATTTTGAATTAAAACAGAAGGAAATTCATTGAACGGAAATTCATTGAATTAAATTGGATATTTTCTATTCAGATTGAAATCCGGTGGACACGTCGTGAACTTTTGTATTTCTCTACTTTCACTAAAAGTCTTCGAGGAAATCGAAAATATGCATTTGCAAACTCTTCGTTTCTCCCAATAAGGCCGACTTCGCCATAATATATGAATAATTAATAGAACTTGCTAATTAAAACGGCGAATAGACTGTGTTAAATTGTCATTCGTGAAATTCGTAATTTAAGCGATTTCGCTTGTAAAACTATCCGTTATCTTCATATTCAGATACACGTACGAGTCATAAAATATACATACATATGTAGAATTAGGAAGAGTTATATAACATTTCATACGAATTTTGATGATATTCAGAATTTAGTAGAAAAGAAAGGCAAATTGAATTAAGAATTCGGAAATAATATTTCATTTTTCTTAAACTGTAATGAATCACGTACGAAAGAATACTGCCTATTTTATTAAATTGCTGTATAGTAGTTAAAATATAAACAACAAATATAGATATTGAAATTATAAAGAGATAATAACGAATATTGATTTATAAAAATTTAATTTTTAATCACCTACAACGTACAAATAAATTGATCCGCCGGTAAATCAAGATGTTTGTAAACTCTCAAAGATGTTTATAAATGAATAGGATGATTACGCGACAAAATATTGCATAATACGTCTAGTGTGCCTTGACACATTTCCATTCGTCACGAATAACGCACTTTCATGCACGCTCAGAAGTTCGTAAACCTCTTTCGCGGATTCATACGTCGACATTGTTTTACGGCACTCAGAATGGCAAAGACGACGAGACGGTGCGTCGTCGGGTTGATGGTACGAGAGCATGAGGAGAGAAAGTCGTCGGGAAGAACTCGATTTCGCAGATGCCGAAATAAAAACTTTTCTCTCACCTAGCTTTTTGCGCCGCGCAAATCTCGAGCGTATTTTCGCGCGGCAATCCTCGCGATCTTGACATTCCGCGCAAATTGCAACCGCCGACAATCAAACTTACCATCGCGCGAGATACAATAAACGACTTGGGATCCATAATCTTGTTTCGACATCCCTGTTTTCATGATGGGTATCTCGGCAAAACGATTTTCGCGACGAATTTCTAAGGACAATGGTGAGAAAACTTGAATTGACGAAATCCGAAAGTAGTTTGTACCGCGATTATTTATTCCCGAGACATATAAATTTGATTGCCGAATCGGGCGCGGTCTTTCGCGGTTATAAAAATTGGTAAAATCGGACAGGTAAAGTGTAATAAAATGATATTTCGCAAAAGTGTAAATAAAACTTATTAATGTCTAGATTGCAAATACGAGATTTGTATTTATGTTGTCAGTATCTTCTCTAAATTTGACTTATTATATCTGTGTCTGCTATTAATGTATTGTTATTAATGCTATTAATGATAGTAATATAATTTTTGTTTTTAATTATTATAAATTTATCTGAAAACAATCTATGATTTAAAAGTAATATTTTTTTTCATGCATCACACAACATCAAATGCATAAAATATGCTCAAAAAATACAATGCTGAGTTTCTTTCGGTAGACGGATTGATATTCGAAAGAATATCGATTATTTTAAAGCAATTAAAAATTTCAGAATTATATGCGGTGATATTATGTATACCAATACGTATAAATATGGCGAGTAATTTGTAGAGAGTGCTCGCAAATGCTTTCGCTCTCTGCTTTTTTTATCAGGTCTACGTCGCAGATCGGTGAAGCCCGTCGTGGGAAGTTTTTGTAAATTACCAATGACTGGAATTGCTCCATAATCAAAATGAATTCTAGGACGCTGTTGTCATTGGGGAGAATGCTGCAGGGTTTGCAACAACGATGTAGAGCGCAATGCGAATTCGCATCGGCTGGTAATCGTATTAAAAGGGGTGAAGCATCCAAGATCGAAACTTTCGCGAGCGAGGTAACGCGTAAAGAGGTCGGGGGGTAAGAGAGGCACAGACGGTGAAAGAGGGAGGGCGGGGAAGATAGAGGGGAGAAAATAATGGAGGAGAGAGTCTCGACGAGGAGCGACAGAGTCGCTTTGAGTCCGTCCTGAGGACTTCTTTCAGAAATTTCGTCGTGGCGGAGCCGCCCGCTCGTTTCATCCGTCGTGACTAACGGAGCGTTAATCCTCGAAACGAATCACTAAAAAACAGTTTATTTTACGTAGCACAGAGCCCTCAATATTCTTTTACAAACGAGACTGATACTCGATAAAAAAAAGGAACATAAGGACGGATATTGATTCCTTAATCGTCTAAACCGGGGCCGAAGGGAAGCATCTCTTCTGAAATAATATTTCTGTAATATCTTTCTTAGCAATACGTTTAATAAGATAAAGAAACGATCTCCGATACATTCAATTTGCTTGATGAAATTTAATATAGATATATCATAAAAAAGAACACTTAAAAATAATATTAAGAAGTACAAAATTTTACATAATTTTATATAACAGATAAGACAAGTCATTGTATATGTATAAAAGAAATACAATATTGTTTTCAATTATTTTGAATACTAAATAGTTCGTTTGAAAATAATTCACATGGAAGGATTAATCACGTTGTAGAAAAAACTTTCAGATTATTTGGTAATTTAATATAAAGCAATCCATTAATAAGGACGAGCTATCATTTTTTATCCGTTATTTAATTAATAATAAAAATTTTGATACAAGCAACTTTGATATAAAAATAAATTTCAAATTTATTAATATATTCAAAAATATTTTTCTCATTTTTATCATTTTCATCTTTCGTTTACATTACTATGTAATTAATTAATTTAAAATAAGAATATTGTGATTAAAAATATACTTATTTCATCAAAAGAAAAAAACTCGAGAAAATTTAAAAGAAATACTTTATGTTTGTTATCTGAAACTCTTTTGAAGAGAAAAAGGATATTAATTTACGTTTACAAATTATAAAATCTTTATTCTTTTATCTTTTGATTGTTGATATTGCATAATTGGTTACGTATACATTCCGCATTAATATATGTTAACTTCCTGCTCGTCGCGACGAGCAAGGAGCAGCTCGTGGGAAAACTCGAGAAACTTTTGGCGAGCCCGCATTCGCTCTCGCCGGCGTTATATCATTACAACTCGTTACGGTATCCAACATCATGAGAGCTTCATTGTCAAGCTCTGCACCCTGGACTGATGCCTCAGCTTAATTGGAGTGTTACATACTCCGTTTTCCCTTAGCCGCTTCTCTCTCGTTGTTGCAAGCACGAGTGAGCGCCCGTCTCCGAACTTGTCACAAATTCGACGAGGTGTTGCTATTTACTAAATTTGGAAAGATAGATTGAGCGAGGAGAGAATTAATTGTATAAACGTTTAACTTCTATCTTGCTCGACTCATTATCTAGTTCGAGCTAGACGAAAAAGAGTTGTCGCGATCTTAAAACACGAAGTAATGTTTGCAATATAATGCATTATATCTAGCGAATGCTTTGATATTTCTCATGCTAGAAGATTGAAACAATACATAAATAAAATTTAATTATTGAACGCCATTATGAGATGAATGAACAGTTACTTGCTTTTTAGTTTACATGTTGCGTAGCACAACACAATTTTGCATATTTCGCACTTGTTTTAATGCAATTGTTATTGTAATTTATACGAATGTATTTGTATTATCAAATAATTAATTAAAGGTTTACAAGCGCTCAAATGATTACTGTTATCTCTGTTACAAACAAAGAGAACTTTTGTTATTCAGTACAATGAATAAGGTTTATTATTCAAGGTAATTCTACGAGAATTATCATGAATAATAGAATATTTGAAAGCATTTGTAAAACTGTTCACGATATTACTTGCTGAATGATAATTTATTGTTGCATAAAACATTAAAATATGTTGGTATTTTAATTGTATCGATGATAATACGATGAATAATACGTAATTATTTTATGTATAATAGAAAAAAGCGCTGACATCGTCCATTTCAAAATAATTTTTAAAATTATAGATAAGAAGTTCATATTAAATAAAAATATTAATTTTAGCAAGAAATGTATTTTATATATAAGAAAAATTTAAGAAACGTTATATATATATATATTTTTTTTTAATTTAAAGCTTGACATGTTTTTAAATAAATATCCAAAAATATTTCTTAAAATATATATATTATGTGAAAACAAACGTGTTAATTATTAAATATAAATAAATGTGTAAAAAAATTCGGTTAAATATAATTTTAGCGTTTACCAATTGCTTTTAAACGAAAAATTTTATGAGCAATATAAAAGCACAAAATATAGGAGGAAATATAACAAACTTATTTCTTATCTTATTTTTATTATTTATGTCTTACTTCTTATTTCTTATTCTTTGTTTTGGTTCAAATTAAAATTAATTAATTTTTTTAATTAAAATAAAGATAACGATTACGTTTTCCGCACGCACAGCACCAACATAAATTTAAATTGGAATGACGTAGGCACAGTACTTTTCATTTTCCGGTGCAATCCTTAGCATGCCCTCAGCCGTTTAAATAAGAGCGAGAGAAATAACTTACAGAAGCATAATTAAAGATCCTATGCACGGCTGAAAATATTCCTTACAAAAAAAAAAAAAACGAAAAATGCAACAAAAAGAAGAAAAAATATAGAAATTTAGACTGTAGACTCTACGGGTTTGCGATAGGATCTAAAGAAATGGGGGAAGTGCGTCACGCGACGACGACTCGTTTTAATTAAATGCCTGTAATTACGTTTCCCACTAATTGCCGCGCGATGTCCTCAGGAACGTTATACCGCTCGGTCAAAAGAAAATTGGGATCTTGCCAAACTTTTCGTCGATATCCTTCTTTTTCCTCTACTATTTAGTGTCAAATAGCTCGTAAGTATCCCCGCACGATCGTAGCAGCGTTTTCCTGCAATTAGTCAACGATAAAATGCTCCAAGTTGCTAGGTCCTGATTTTTATATGCTTTTAACTCGATGTTTCGAATAAAATTGTCAAATGAAATTACCAGAGCAAGACGTACATTTTTTACATAAAGTAAGTATCCTCTCAAACAATTTGCGTTTACAATTACAGATTTAATCGAAAATCGTAATTGCATCGCTCTAATACGTTCATAGCGATTTGTGAAAATCACAATTAACCGATTTAACTGTTTTATTTCTAATAGCGTCGATCTCTCTTTCTCTTTGCTTCTCTTTCTCTTTGAGCGCAGCATCAAGAGACGAAATACATAAGATTACATGGAATGTTATATACCGTGCTCCCGCGGAGCCTCGCACAGACAACACTAACTTGAATTCCATTTAACACTCCAAATGATTCCATTCTGCCTCGCTTCCTTTTCTCATCGATCTATTACGCGTTCTATGGCATACAATTACCAGGCAGGAACAGACTGGTTTGCCTTACTACGTGCATGAATTTACTCTTGCATTAACTGTCGGGAATAATGCCGTTCGCACTATAACAACTAAATCACGAGAATTGCTTCCACCATTTGTCGATCGTTAAGGTGCTCAGAGCTAACTCTCAATCATTAATACGCCGGAAGAGCGTTTCAACATTTATCAAGCACCTGTTTACAATACGAAATACGAATTTCGAGCTTATTTAAACACGATGGCAACGCAAGATTAATTATTCAGATTTTATTTATCGAAAAGTTTTAATTAAATGCAAGATGCGACACGATATTTATATTTATCTGAAAGATTGAGATTGTCGAAATCACGAACCGGCTTCGAGCGTTATTAAATCTTCATATTAAGTCTCATTAATTTATTTTTTTTTTTTTTGCGAGGTCCAGGAGACTCTCATGCACGAAAGATCAGATCAATAAATATTCACTAAATACATAATGGATTTTGTTAAATTAAATCAACTTTTACTTCATTTAGCAGTGAAGACATTGCGTGAGTACACTGAATAGATAAATGACTAATTTATAAATATTGAAATTTTTTGTGAACAAGAAATTGCAATTTAAAATAGAATACTTATTAGTTATCAATTTCTTGTGATCATAAAAAATCGATTAATCATATTTTATTTACACTAAAAAAAAAAGCGATACTTCTTTTTAAAGATTATTGTCTGTATATTCTTAATAATTGAAAGATATTTAACAATTCTTATCTTATATTATAAAATTCTAATACAGTATCGAAAGATAAGAAAAAAAGAATAAGAGGCGAAATTCGAAACTTTCAAAAGAGCAAGTGATCGAAAGTGCAAGCAAATATCTATATGTGATCGACCTCCAAAACGCGGAAGTTTACGAATTCCACATAATTTGTGAAAGTAAGCCCCACAATTTGCAGTATCTACCGACAGCCACATAGTTTCGTTACTCTGTAACAGAACCGACCGCATTGCACCGCATATTTGATCACATAATAGTAGTTTCTATAGAAACCACCTTCGAACGTGTAATTAATAGGACTAGATTAATCATGTTTGTCCTACATATTTTACACACACACACACACACACACACACACACACACACACACACACACACACACACACACCTTATGTACATTATGTATATAATAATAAAACTCAAATGTGATATTAATATAAACGATCTGGATATGAGTTAATTGGCATGTCCAATTAATTTTTCGTGCGACATGAATTAAATTATAAACATAGATAAATTTTATTGTACGATGTTTTTCAATAACATGTATATTAATTAGGAATAGAAATCTTAATGTGTATAAAGAAATTATAAGAATTTTAATATTTTTTAAATCTAATTACGACAAATTTTATTCTTTAATTATATGTTAAATTAAATAAAGTGGGAGAATATTTTTTGTTGAGATTAATTTGAAATGCAGAAGCAGGATATTCGGTATCGATTTTGCAATATAATAAATATGTCGAGATCATAAATTGATTGGCATATGTGGAGCTTGGCATTCGGACTTTTTTATGCAGCGTATAATCAACGTAAAGAATATTCGATGCCGTGTGTGTGTCAAAATACTTATTTTAAAATTATATTGAATATTTCGACGCTCGGCGCTAGCACATCTTTGATCTTTGTTTTTCCGATTGCAAATATAGTGTAATATCAAATGCATTTCTTCACAAACAATTGAAAATTATCACTCTGCGAGAATAATTAGAGAGTTTTTGCAATACCGTCTTTCAGATACTGTAAACGTTAAAGTCACGTGGTCGAAAGACGACTTGAAAGATGAAATTGATTGGGTCTTTCGATTGGGTCTCCCGTTTAACGTGATTTGTAAGCGTATCGAGATGATAGTTATTCGAAGCAGATATTTCGTGCGGTTCAAATTTAAATTATGAGTTGAAGCATTGGAAACGAGAGAGGATTATAATTTTTTTTACCTTATGTAAATCGCAATATTTGTGTATCGCAATATTTATGATAATTATTTCTTTAACAACGTTCGAATTTGAATATCTCGTATCGGGCTTCGAATCTTTCGTATCGGGCTTCGATTCACATAGTCCATTTTCGCATTTAAAGTGATATGTGAAACGATAGATTGAGTAACAGAAATTTCCGCATTTATTTAATATATTTCTTAATAATTTGAATAATTTTTAAGAATATTCTGAGTATTTTTATTTAATAGTGTATTAAATCTTTGCGGTGATAATTGCTCGGTAATTGCTTTTTAGCAGCGTTGTTTAGTGACTTTGTCATCATTCGCGCGGTGACGATTTCGCGAATGGTTCCATGTGCCGTCGCATTAGTTCGAGACACAATTGAGAGACAGTAGATGCCAGGAGATGCCAAACACAATTCTTTACATGAAATTATTAATTCGCCAGCGTGATTAGATGTAATTAATCCTGGTACGAGTTTCATCAAAATGCAACAATAAGTACCACGTTTATCACGATGAGCCGTTTGTACGTGTACAATTTTATAAAAAAAGAATGAAACACTGAAAAGAAAGAATAGATTATATTGCATGCGTAATAATTGGAAATTGGAATTTCAACAATCGCATTGATTTTCAACGGTAAAAACTTTATATAATTATATTGTTGATTTGATAATTTTGCATTTTGTGCGTCCTGTTTCGAGAATTTCTATTTGTTATTATATTGATTTTTCGCAAATTTGCATACACAATTATTGTGCAAATATGCGAAATTTAAATTTTCGCATTTTGTATTTAACTTAATATTTTTCTTCCTGTTATTAAGCTTTATACAATTTTTCTGTGTGTATATTTATATGAAATATTAATATGCATGTGTGTGTGTGTGTGTGTGTGTGTGTGTGTGTGTGTGTGTGTGTGTACACATATTTTTATAAAATTGTATATGTATTGCTCTTTATAGATATAACATTTTTGATATTTCTCTATATTTATATTTGCTAAACATTTTTTGCATAATTACATGCTCACACGTTTTGTTTTTTTATTCTGTATCTTTTTTCCGCAGTTTGTATTATTTTATTGTTAACTTTCTTTCAATCAATCTTGCAGAAGATTTTAAGCTTTCCATCTTCAAAATCATTCTTGTCGACGTTAGCATCGACGTGCCATTTTGATTTGACTAAATTGTTAATTTAAGTATTTTATTATCTATTGAACGTTGTTAATGTGGTTTCTTGAAATAAAAATCTGGATTTTTGTTTATTACTGTTAATAAGGTCCACTAACATGTCTTGAAAAGTCAAACAAATATTAAATTTTATATGTAGCAATTAATCGTTTAATACGTTCGACATATTAAATTACATATGATCAAAATTATGTAATTGAGAGAAAGAGCACTCAATGTCCATCAGATTATATTACCACGTAGATAATATAATAATTATGACACATTCACGTTGCACTGGAAGTAAAAAAATTGCGTGAAATCGGAAATATTACTAATCGATTTATTTGCTACTTTTGCTACCGTGAATTTACGATTTTTAATCATTAATTTCTATCAAAGTTTCATTTATCTTTTTGTTTGAATATTTTTTTCAAATTTTTCCATAAAATGTGCGGTAGCCAAATATTCCCATGATTCAGAGATATAATAGAAATCTAATATAAATTAATGTTTTTTTGCTCGCGATATTTAAGCGTTTTAATATTATAAATAAATTAATAATATTGCATATTTGTCATTTATTGTAATTCTAGTACAACATTATTTTAAATTTTGTGTTATTATATTTTAAATATTTTTGTTTGATTTTATTGAAATATAAATAATATAAATCTTCAATGTGCAGATAATTTAATTATATATTTACATTGTATTGCGTACGCGCACGCGCGCGCGCGTCTACAATCATTAATCGGTTAATAATAATTTTATTTGTTTTAATTAATATTTAATTTTGTGCATAATCTGTAAATATTGTGCCATTCGATGTACAAAAATAGTTTGGAAAAATTCATTCTAAAGCAACCGACGATTATTTACTAAGTTTTACTGTGATAAAAACGCGTAGAAGCGCTCTTCTTGGTTTCATATTTTATCGTAACAGTGACACAGAGAGTTATTTAATTTTGCGATAACAGGCGGAAATGTTCACGGAAAACTTCGGTCTTCTAGAAAAAAAGATACGCTAACTCGGGAGTATTTTAATTTAATTTATGGGAGATAAAACCGCGAATGCGTTAAACAAAATCTTTGCTGCTAATATAACAAAGATCGTGGTAATATTAATAGCGAAGGTTTTGTTTTCCAAAAAAAAAACGTAGTAGCTCTAAAAAAAGTATGAATATACTTGGAGTTCAGCGAAGATGCTTAACTTTGTTTAGAAATGTATATTAATGAGTTTCCTTACTTAATGAAAATTGGTTGGCGTTCAAGTTTTTGTGCAATTAAAAGTTATTAAAACAAAAAGCAAGAATATAATGGAATCCTTGCTTTACAATCATGCAGTTGCATGTCAATGAAAACTATATGCGGCTTCTCTAAATCATTGGCTTCTTTAAATTCACATTAATTTAAATTAACAAGTTATTGAATCGTATACTAGAATAATGTATCATAGGATTGTCTTTGTTAAATCCATTTATTCTCTCATCTTTTTCTCGAATTTTTAAGGAACTTTAGTGAAATCTATTATCTAACGATACTAACACTAGCAATAACTCTTGAAAAAGATAATTGACAAGAGAGAGAGAAAAGTGCATCAAATGTCTAAAATTTTATTTTAGTATACTCTGCTACATTTTTAGAACGTGAAAAAGAATTTTTCTCTATCGCACATTTCGCAAAGTCGTTACATTTCTCACTTAACTTTCATGTTCTCAACTTGACATGTCAGAGATAAATTCAAAAATATCTTTTAACTCTCGGTGAGATTCCCGCGAGGTTCTCACATTGTAACAAAACGTAGGAGTCTCGTTTTTATTCAACGTATGAATTGTCATAGTTATTTCTTTTGTCAACATATTTAACATGCAAATGGCCAGAGGTAATTTCTGAGAAAATACGCTGCTTTTAAATACGCGCGTAACAGTTTCTTTCGTACATTTGCGGACAGAATATTAAATTGGTTCAACAATGTTATTTTCGTAAGAAAATGCTATTTTCCGGTACAAGAAAAATATTTATCAAGATTGCGAAAGAAAAATCTTTTTAATATCTGCATTTTATTATAATCGATTTTTTAAAGAGAGAAAGATCGAATATTCTTATAATATTGTAATATTATAACAATAATGTTTAAAAAATATTTAATGCTAAATTAATAATAATTTCTGATTGTTTACAATCTTTAGATTATATAAATATTGAATAGTACTTTGTTCTTTTTAGATAAATATTGAAAGTAATTGAAATTTATGAAATATTTAACACATTAATTTCTTTTATATATAATTACTATCAAACTATTGAGAATTCAGCGTTAAATATTTTGAATTTTTTGATTGTACGAAAGCCATTAATATTGTTTATATTATTAAATAATGAATATAACAATAAATTAATTTGACGATATTAATTGTTATCGTCAGAATGATAACTTGAAAAGTATTATGTTTTTTTAATAAAAAATAAAACGTTTACAAGCTAGAATATTCTGTGCAAGATCGATCAGACACTTTTATCGTTCTACCAAAAGACATTCAATAAATTTAAAGACTTGTCTTCGCTTCTTTATCATTAACTCATTCCTTGTTGTTTCATTAATCTTCCATTTTTACCGTTTTTTTATTCTTGTCTGCCTCGTCTCTTTTTACGCATCGTTCGTTTAATCTTTCAAAGGGAACCATCATAGTCGCACGATGGGCATAAAGGCATACCAGCACGGGCTTCCGGGGATGTGCAATCTTAAAGATACATTCGCAATGTCCAAAGATACGCCATGGAGTCGGACCTCATGGATTGTTCGGTAGGAAACTTAGGGATTCGGGCTTGGTTATATATAAGATAATAGTCGCACGTGGGTTCTTGGGTAGGATGAGGTGGACTCCTCAGCGACGCCCAAGGGACAGATATATTATTACTAAAGGGTAGGAAATTTAGGAGCCGCGAGCCCTCGATGAAGTGCAAGGGACCGTGCGGCAGAGAGAAAGGGCCCGGAAAGGGGGACTGGGGAGTACGCGTACGTGGGATAGATGGGGAAAGGCCAGGACAGTGGAGGGCTTTGCATTAGTAGAGTGCGGTAGCCACATTGCTCCTTTGAGACTAGGTGGTTCGCGGTTCGCGGTTAATGCGTTTGTTCCGGCGAATCGATAGAGAACGTAAAACCGACGGTTGCAAGACGCGCGGATGTTTGGAATCCTTATTACATTCTCGACGACGATGATACCTGCAAAATGTTTCTATATGCGTGACACGTTGTCTCGATCGAGCTTCCACATCTGTGAGGATCAAACCGTTTAGAAGCGAGTTAAATAAGATTAATTTTAATCAACTGGAACGGTTAATAATTATGTATTGTTATGTAATTTAAATTATACTAAAGATAATTCGAAGAAAAACTCTTCGCTTGCATGCGACGCTTATAGAAGCGATTATTTTTCCGTTTAATCATATTCTATTTTATTACTGATCCGCGATTTATTGCGATGTAACTTGAAATTTCTTCTTTCAAAGCAAACAATAAGGAAGGTTAATGAGATTAATTGGATTCTGAATGAAAAACTCGCTCTTTATCGCATTTGCATTTGTTCAAGCTTACATTACTAACTGGCTATTAAAAAGTAGTTATTCTTTCAAACTATCCTACAGCTCCTCTGTTACGCGAGCTTTTAATCTTACTTTCACTTATCTCATTTTTTCTTAAAAATTTTCCTTACTCAGCTTGTATAAATTTTAGCTAAATTTTATCTGAAATCTCAATATAGACTTTAACTAGCTTTAATCATTAAGTACATTTGCAATTTACTACGATCTTTATCTTACAAGTCAGTAACATTCGTTAGTAACATTTTATTAAAATAATAAAGTTGATGATATGAAGATAAGTGCAGCATGAATAGCTACTATTACAATATTACAGCATAATAATAAAAGAAATTGACGTTGTGATAATGTTTGCGAATGGAAGATTTTTATATGAATATCGAATAATTCGCTATCTAGTTGCAGGAGATATCGATTCGGACGAGGTAATGCCTCGCTTTTCCCCAGGGTCACATTTTGAAATGCGTTTCATCAGTTTCGCTGTTCTATGATTTAGTGCTGTGTTCTTCCTGGAACTGCTCGTAACGGGATAAAGAAAAATGTAGAGTGTGCAAATAAAAGCTACAATAGCGGGGAAAGAATGATATGTGAATATTCAAATGTTTCTTGCTGGATGTTCTTTGCGACTCTTGCTAGTAATGCTGTATATTGTACAACAGTGCACCTGCTTTGTTACAATGTCAATGCTCGAGAAATTTAATCTAGGCGTCGCCCGTAAACAGACATATCAAACATGAAAGATACTGTTTTTTCTTGATACTTTCTTCTTCATTATACTAATTGCTATTGTTATCCTTATATTCTTCTTCAATTTTAATAACATAGCGCATATTTACAATTTTGTTTCGTGAGAGAATAGTGTATGTAATTAATTACATAATTTTTTCATTTTGCATTTGTAAATATATAAATTTTTACAATTATTTACCAGACAATAATAGCCGTTTTAAATCTTGATAATTGGAGAGAAAGATCATCGAGGATCCTTGTCGTCTAACTTATTACCAAACATGTTTCATTCTCGAAGGATTTAACATCTACTTTTCGAAACCGTGAATCTTTTATAACCTTGAGATTTCGAAACTCACATAAACTTATCAACCCTTTCGCACTATACCCTAGGGCAATCCCAACGTTTTTACGTCAGATTTTTAAGATCCACAGGTTACCTAACATCGCAGTTTCGCACATACGAATTTTGATGGTATTCCGTACAGTTCAGGGCGATCAGCATCAGCACTGAATAGTTTTGTCGAACATCAAATAATATTCACGTGAAGTCTTGGAGATAGTAACTCGCAATTCCAGATTAAAATTGTCTTTTAATAAATCAAAAGCTGAAAGCATTCCCGTATGTTTTAAAATTCATTTCTCATTTTCGTTCTTGCTCGTTCTAGACGGACGGAGTGTCATTATATCCTCCTTGTGGAAAAATGAAAATGGAAAATGGTATAGCGAATTCGTGAAAATGAATTGGCTCCATATAAGTTTGTCAGAGTACCACAGTATCGAACACGTGCGCAGCAAGTCGGAAAAGTACCGTAAAGGTTATCTGCACAGGGAGGTCAGGGTGTGAAGAAATAAAAAAGCAAAGACAAACTGCTGAACAAAGTTTTATTTTTTTATGAAATACGTGAGTGTGGCTATTATGAAAGATTGAGACCAGATAAAAATGGTTTGAAATTAAGTTGATTTATATAAACTATAAACTAAATATTATTGTATATCAAGTGTGTGTGTGTGTGTGTGTGTGTATAGAACAAATAAATATAATTTAATCGTAATTTACAGAAATTATATAATAAATTTATAGTCTTTCTCTTTTTTTCTCTCTTTCTTTCTCTCTCTCTCTCTTTCTCCAAACAAATTTTACAGATTTATTTGAAAAAATATGTACACATAAGATACTTTGAGATAAAAATGTATTAATAAATAAATATTAACTATATATGTAAATTTTATAAAATAATTTAATATATAAAATTAATTATTATATTAAGAATAGTAGGAACTTATTATCATATATATATATGTATATATTTAGATTTTGTTAAAATGTCCAACAAAAATTATCCCGGAACGAATCATTGAAATCTCCTTTGTCAGAAAATTGCGTTGTCACCCTTCATAGGGGCGTATATTGTCTGTTTAACCGAGCTTTCGCAGCGAAGAATTATTATTGCTGGTTAAGTGGCACTCCTTTACTCTTGACTAATTTATGGACGGATTGTAGTAAAATACAAAGGAGTTATAAGATATCTTCTTGTTGCTATATGTATATGCATAATATCTATTCGATATAAGAGTCATCTTTATAAATTCTTATAGCAGAAAAATCTAAAAATGAAAGTTCACGTTTATTATACGCATTTCGCGATATTTTATAAATATCTCGGACATTGTTTGACATTCATTTGTAAAAATAAAAAAGGACTAAGTGATATTTCTTTAGCAATGACATAAAATATAAAAGATAAATTTAATCAAATGTGGTAACTCTAATGAAATTACGTAAAATTCTATTATAGCAAAGCGAAAAGATAATATCGATAATCGTGTTTGCTCTGTACTAAAGCGGTCACCGATTTCCGAGAACATATTTCGTTCCTACGGCTGGAAAACACGTTCATCCTTTACGCCCGGCGAGCTTGCGCTCGTTTTGTATCCTTCCGCTTGCTGCCAGGGTGAAGCTCTGGGCCTCCCGTATCTCCCGAGAAATAAGTACCATGGATAAGCTTAAAAATGGTGAATTTCCTGAGAATATCCTTGCCACAACGTGCAGCCCATCTATCCCGTGTTCACGTAGCTGTTTGCGCTTATGTATATCATCCACGTCTTCCAAGATACCTGCGGAACATCGAGGTTATACGATGATTTGTAATAGCGAAGGATTGATACATATACGCGCGATATGAAGCAGGCCATTCTTTATTAACCAACAGCAACGTGTTTAAATAGATGATACTCAATCTCAGAAAATAAGCAACTGCAATAAAACATATATTACACGATATAACAATTTTGCACATTAAATTTCAAATTGCATACTGGCTATCGAAAAAATTTGTCGTAAGACTATGCACGAGAAAAACATTCTATTTATTATTGCTTGTGAAGAAGTAACTATTTGAAGAAATAAAAAAATAATGTGTTTGAAGAATTAAAAGGAATTTTTATACCGTATAATATTCATTGAAAATGTAGCAACGCTATTGGCGTATTCTCTTTACTCGCAGGGGAAGCACGTTCGCGACGCCCGCGCGTTTAACCGTCTAATTAGCACCAATTAAGAACGTCACCGGCTGTGCGTCGGGACGACTCCTCGCGGAAATTTGTTTGCGTGAGGCGCGGCAGTCCGTGGTAATCCTGCTTCACACCTACGGAGGCGCGACGTGCTAAAGTGAAAGAATAACGGAGTACCTAAATATTTAACCGCATTAATCGCGACATGAATAATTTATGCGGTTGCAAGATCGCACGAGCAACTCGGCAAATGGTACAAAGGCAAATAGCATGTCCTCTATCTCCCTTCCGTCAATGGTCCGTGAAAGGTCAAGCATGAATCTGGGAGCGAGATGGATCAACAAAAAAGCAAGAAAAAGATGAAGAAAAAGAACAAGAAAGAGAGAGATAGAGAAAGAGAGAGAGAGAGAATAACGGTAAACTGGAGATAGCGATCGAAAACTCAATCGACAAAGGTTGATTAATTAGCTATGCCGACGAATCTTTCGTGACGTTACCCCGCCCAACCGAATGTTGCTGCACTGCACTGTCGGAATCTTTCCCCATAATTTTTTAACTACTATTTTACGTAAACTCGAAAGGAAAGAGAAGGCTACATTATTAAAGATGACATTTCGTCGAAAGAATTCGGCTATTTGGATTGTGCTAAAAGGAGTATCGATGTCATTTAGCGACTTGAAAAAGAAAGGAATATATAATGCAAATTACATACTTCCTTTTTATCTTAAATTTTATAAGACAATAGCAGTAGATATTTCTTTATTAAATATTTAATTAGAATTTATTATTGCTAAAGTTCTATGCCATTAGTTGAAGATCGAGACATAAATCTAAGCATAAATCGCTCATTTTGAACTATTTAATCTTTCGAAAAGTGGATGGGATACTATGTCTCTCTCGTCACAGGAGGGAACGCATCGGCGTGTTAGCGCGTACCTTATGTAAATGTTCAGCGAATACACGTAGAGGCACGTGTCCACGGGGACCAGCCGGCAAATTGAGATTCACGGGTCTACCGACTTCGCCGACACACGATCGATGTTTCCGTCCACGTGCGCACCTTTGCATTCTGGTTTGCTTTACCCAATGAAGGGAAGTACGCAGTCTTCTCTCCCATCTTTCGCTCGATCTTTTCATATTTTTATTTTTTTATTATTTTTTTCTTGGTAACGTGACGAATCGCGTCAAATTTAATTCGGCGCGGTTACCGTGCGGAGAAAATCACTCTAAATTAATTGCACTTATCGCAGATTAATTGCATCTCGTCACGCGTAGCGGGCATTAACGGCGGTCTCCAGGTGTATTTGTGATTTATTTAGTTGCGTGGCAGAACTTGACGGTTTCCATCACGGTGGAATATCGGTTTTGTCAATCTGAGCTCCGCTTGTCGAAAGTAATGTAGTACGAACCAAAGTTGTGTCGTGTCATCGAAATTACACGATGAAGATATTTGCACAACGTTTAATTTGCGAGTACTTAATTTTTATTTTATTTTCTTAGAGATAAGTAATTTATATAATTATTTTGATATAAAACTTTATTTATATATCGATTTTCATAAGGTTTAGATAAATTTATATAATGGATAGATTTGTGTTCTCATCGAATTAGTTTTACATCATAAATGTCTAAAAATGTTGCAATGCACGACGATAATCGATAATGATGGGGTAGTATCCGTACAGAGATTTAGCGGAACCATATACTTCCGGATCAACGAATCGAATTGCACGAGTTTTTGCTGACGGCAAGTCGCTTTGAGAACCTTAAAATTTGAAGTCGCTCAGACGCTCGTGAAGATTGATGGCTGTAGGTTGCCATTCGCGCGGAAATTTGTAACTTCGTGCGTATATGCCGGTTTCTGTACATGAACTGGAGGCGTTATATGACTTCTACTAAAGCTGCATTTCAAATCTATAAAGTTCAAAGTCGCGAGATTGCACGTAAAAATTTATGGTACGCAAAACGCGCAAACTTTCAACTAAAAATTTATAACTTTTAACGAACATATGTGTGTATACGTAAGTAGATTCTAAAAAGATTTGATAAGACTTGAGATTTGCGTTTTATTTACGTACGTGCGTTTATCTACGTAAAATTTTCTCTTAAATATGTATTTTTGTGGTGTAACACATTGCTTAAAACTTATATTAGATTTGACAATTATCCATACTTTGTAAATCAACAATTATTCTACTTTAAATGTCAGAAATTACGGAGTCGTCAAATCTCAAAATCGTTAAAAGTTTAAATTAATGTATTTATTTGTATGTATTATTAAAACTGATTAAATTAAGATTACTTAAAATTCTCGTGCTCTGACTTTATATAATATTGTATAGATACAAAAATAGAAATGTAAATCGTAACACTTCTTGTTTAATATAATATCTAATATAATTTGTATATATATATATATATGATATATGCTCAATATGTAATTTGTAATAATTAAATAATTATTTGTAATATCTATTACAGTCAAAATAATTACCACAATAAAATAAAATATTTATTTAATAACAATATTTACAAAATTTTGTATTTTCCGAAAATTTGCAAATAAAATTTTAATTCTTTACAATATTCGGGGGAAATAAGGGATTGAGATGCTTATTAGCATCATTGTTATTAAATTGATTATCAATTTAATAGTGTGATTTACTATCCTTGTTCATCTTAAAGACTGTGTTTTAAGACCGAAAATTTATTCGGCGCACAGTTGAACTTAAGATATGTATACAAATTCACATAAGAAATTTCAGCACGACCTAGCTTTGACCGTTTGGCGCTTTAATTAATTAATTATTGTGTTTTCACATATCGGTCATGAGTCTATTCTTATTTTAAAATTTTAATATTACAGTTTTACAATAAACGTTGTTTATAACTAATGCATTTAGTTTATTCTAATAGATAGAATTCTAATTGATAGAATTTAATTACTTCATTGAAATAGACTGTGAGTATTATTGACTTTAGGTAAATAACAGATATAAAATTACTGCATGCTATAAATAAATCGTATAACGTTTTCTATCCATTCTTGCATATATCTTTGCAAGTAAGTTATTTTTCATCGAAATTTGTTACGTAATTAAATTAATTAGCCATTAGTTTGTAAGAAAAGCTGCAGAAACTGTCTATTGGATCATAGATTTACAATCGGTGTTTGAAAAAAGCGAAATTTATTTCGGTCGTTATATGCTACGAGGAACTCAGTGTAAGCAGTTATACAATGAAGGTGTGGCATGGTCCTTCCTAAAAGTTTATAACTTTATTACGGATATTCCGGCAGGCTCGGAAAGAATTCTCTGATGTGAAAGTTTGACAACTTCTCGTGCTCTTGGCACGTATTTTAACTTTCTCTTTCTGATTTCCGTCAACAAATTCTGCGATTTCCGTTTCTCCATTTCTTTCTCAGATTTGTCGTATTCTACTCTTCTCGCATATACATACTTTATTTTTTAAATCTTTTTTGGAGATAACATTAAATATCAAGTATACGAAACGAGCAGCTGTATTCAAAAGAGATCTTAATTCTTTATTAAGGTTGAAAATTGTATGATTTTTTGTATATATGTCGGATTCTGAGCATAAATTGAACGAGTAAAGTTTTGTGCGATTTCTCTATTTTTAACCAATTAATCGAAAAGAAGAAAACGCGATTAGATATTATTATCACCAATGATATTGAATTTAACATTGTTGCAGAAAATGAAATTTGATATTTAATTTTTATTTTTATTTCTAAAAACAGTTTATTTCACAAAATTAAAGAAAAGAATTGGCAAATTTATGTAATTAAAATCCGTAAAGGAAAACATTGTAAAAGACATTAAAATGACGAATTTAATTTGTGATGTTACTATTTTAGATTTTAACCAAATCGACGCGTAGATATAAAAGCTGAAAAATGTATTAAATATTTACATAGAAATATTATTAATCACTGAAATCCTCTTTGACCAAATAAAAATTCCTTTCTGTTATTCGTGTTATTCACTTATCGGTCTACTTCTTTACTTATAATTGTAAAAAAAAATCTAGAAAGTTAATATTACACATTGATTAATGAAACATATTTTTCTTTCTTCCTTCTTCTCTTTATATAGTTTTAAAGAACTTAAAAAAATTTTGTTATGTAGTATAAAGTTTCTCTTTACTATATAATTTTTTGTTATCCATATTTGCCAATCCATATTTTTTAATGTGTAATAAATGTATGAATTTTATGGAAATACTTTTGAGAAGGGAACTTTTGAAAAGATGATATTGACATAGTTAATTAACCATGGATCCCAAACATCGGCTGCTGTCGGTAACATCACTCGATATAACGGCGGCCAGAATTCGTTTACAAACAGTACGGCAAGATCATCTAAAAATAAAAATAGGCACATAACAATATGATTTAAAAAATAAATCAATATATAATTACAATATAAATGTAATTATATTTACATAAATAACTATTTTTATTTTGTGATCTTTTATTTGAGTAAAGGCAAAATAAATAAAAACATTAAAGAAGATAGAATAAAATAGAAATAAGATTTATTATTCCCTTATGAGGTTACATGAAGCTTTAGCTTATAGTACGGCTTTCTTTGTAGCCTTTTATAAAATAAAAGATAATAAATAGGATTTTAATTTAAAAAGTAATATATTTTTACCTTTCTACTCTTTTTTCAATTCAATGATTGGCTTATGTTATTATAATTTGTAATATAATATACATCACGGAGAGTTTTTAATGTTTTTTATTGTTTACATTTACAAGGTTTCTGAAGAAATTTTCTTAAAAAGTAAGATTTTAACATTAAAATTTTTTAATTATATACAGGGTATAACTAAAATAGGACTTTAGGAGCTCTCCAAACATGAAAAAAGTTCATATCAACATATGTCCGCAAATTACTGAGATACAGTTTAAAATGTTTATTAATACAATCCACTATTTACAATCGGAACGATTGCTTGTCTAATTTATCTGTTTATTTGATACGTGACTATTTTCTTGTATAAGTAATAAACATATATTATTATTATTCAAGTAACATTTCAATTTGTTCGCAACTGTCTCTCATTATTGAAAGAGTACGACAGTCCATGCCCGATATGTCCATGAATTAAATAAGAGAAACTTTGAATATTTTTTATAATTAAAAATTTAAAATAAATAATAATAAATATTACTTTTTTATTTTTCATTAATTAACATTTGTTATCTCAGTAACAATGAGTTTGCTGATATTATATATTGATAGGATGATTTTCATATTTTGGTGTGAGGAGAAGTTTGTCTTCTTATTTTAGTTACATCATGTATATATATTTTTAATTTACGTATATATTAAAATAACATTATTTTATACTATATATGTATATGTGCAAATTATAATTTTTTTTTTAAATTAATAGAATATAGACCGATCGTTTTTGAAAATAACGTAATTAAAGAAGCGTCTAAAGATCAAAACTAGATCTTCGTGCTAAAGTTTCTTGTGTGATTTTATATGCATTTTTCGAGTTCAACTAAACTGCACGACGAAATTTTTTTGTTCTTAAAACACAGTCAATAAATTAAAGCAATTTAATATCGTGATATTACTGCTCTTGTTCGGCTTATGACTGTGTTTTAAGAACGAACAAATTTCGGCGAGCAGTTTAGTTGAACTTGAAAAATATATAAAATCACACAAGAAACTTTAGCATGAAGATCTAGCTTTGATTTTTAGACGCTTCTTTAATTACGTTTTTCTTAATTATTTTAAATCAATTCTTATTAAAATAACATCATTTACATTGAAACGATAAATTATGCATTTTTTCTCAAATAATTTAATACATACAAAATGAATAAAAGAATGAAGTTATATCTTAATGAATTGAATACTTACTTAACTCTTTGCTGGTTTGGGACAATTTAAAATACAGTTGAATTTTTTCAACTGTCGGAAACATACGAAAATGTTCTGCAATCCATGTATCGTTTACTACATGTCCTGTAATATCCCACGTTCCTCTGACATCATCAAGAGTCATATTAAAGTCGCCTATTATAAAAATTATAATACAATATATATATAAATATAATATAAATATAAAATATTTTTTAATAACATTACAATATTCTCAAAAATTATTACCATTTTTTAAAGAATGATCCAATTATAAAACAGTAATTATTAATTTTATTGAGACAGATTTTAGATTTTATATAGAGATAGAGTTAAGTGTGCAATACACAAACATTTTTATATGTACTTATGGTTAATTTATGAATATACAATAATTATTTTAATTGATTTCAATTGATAACGAGATTGTAACAAAAAAACAAATTTTAATAATCCTTTATAGAGAAAATTACAGCTCGATATACGAATATGACTAATCTTGAGCCTAAACATGAATTTAACAAAATAATGGTATCTCTCATACAGATTGTATAGAATTTATTATCGTACCTTCATCAGCAATTCTAAATGTACCTAGAATCCCATTCATTTTCATGAAACCTTTTAAAAACAATTTCGGTACATCTGTGTCAATTTCTAAACGGAAAACGTCATCAAGAAAATGCGCTCGCACATCATTAAAATGAATCTTTAATAAACCCCTAGCAGTAACATTTGACAAAACAACTTCTGCATGTAATATATCACTTGAATTAAATACAGCTTTGCCGTATTTGTAAAATAATGGATCCAAGGATGGAAAGTCAAATTCTGGAAGTCCTATCAAGACAAATAAGCCAATATTAATACCCATATTTTAAAGCGGATTGGATGAAAGAAATTTTATCTTTCTTTGTTTGCTTTAAAGAAAACTTAAACAACTTATAATTTTTTAATAAAATTTTAATAAAAAATACCTTTAACAAATCGTGGCCATGCTTCTTTTAAAGCGTGTTTTAAACAGGCAGAATAATCAACTAAATCTCGCTTGCAGGTGATTACAGCTAAACAGAAGCAACAACAGAAAAATAAATAAAACGAATTAGTAAAATTATAAAAATGCATAAATTGTTTTATTTTATATATATATATATATATATATTTATATATATATATATATATATATATATATATATATATTTATACATATATTCAAAATATAACTCAAAATAAAATTTAAAAATTAATTATTTTTTACAAGTACATATAAGTTATTAAATATATATTAATTATGTTCATAATTGTACATAAAAAAACATAAAAACATTTCTTTTTTAAAGTGTAGTAAATAATGTTATGGTTTATAATTTATACTTGCGATTCCTACGTGCACATTAAAAAAAAATATAATGCTATGGCCACACCGAGTTCCACATACATTATGTTCGTATATTAAAAAAAATGGCTTTCTTTATTTTTAATGTTAAAAACTGGCCATACTGAGCGTGTGCTATGTATACTATGTTCGTTATGTTAGCGACGTCGTGACGCATCGCGGAGTTTGGTTTTCAGCTCTTTTTTAAAAACGTCATCGTAGATAGGCATATGCAGTAGAACTGAGACTAAATATTTTATTATTTGCCGTATAGTTGTTAATAAAATATTATTTGTGAAAGCTCTTAAAATTTATTTATTCAAAAATATTCTTTTATTGTTTTTAGGCAATTGTTTCATTAAATGATGAAATTCACATATAATATTTTGGTCATTTTACATTTACTTCATGTATTCACTTTCTTTTCTGTGTGTACAATGATATTAATAATAATGTAAATCAGAATTTGTCAGAACTATTCTCCCAGGGCAAACTATCCGTCAATATCTTGGACAGAATAAAAACGTTCAGCTAAAACATAACTTCCGATGTGACCACTCGGTGAACATAACATATGTAACATATATAATACATATAACATAATACTCAATGTGGCTATAGCATAAATTAAAATATAATTTGCTTAGAAAAATACAAAATAAACATTTAATGCGAGGAAATAACTTTTCATAATAGAACAATTAACGAATACAAAAGAGTAATTATTATAGTATTTAGATATTTTAATATAACCGATTGCGTAATTGATCGTGTAGTTCTGTATTAGAATATATCTTCATTCATATAAACGTTATCTTAAAATGTATCCTCTCTTGTTTGAAGACATCTTTTTATGTCGACTCTGAATTGATTTTGTACAGTAAATATTTTATGCGAATAAAACAATGGATGTATCAAGAATAAGTACCGATATATGATAAATTATTAATTGTTTAAATGCCGTGCAGCGCGATCTATGCGTTGCTCGCATAGATTCAATAGACGCTTGGATTGTAGCGCGTTATTGCTGTTATTGCTTGAAAAGATTTTATTAAATTGAAATTGATTAACATAGATATGCTAAATGTTACATGATTAACGGAATAGCGACTGTTATTGAAGAAGGGAAACAACGCGATCACGCCGTATGACATTTTTTTGGCATAAAATAAAAGAAACGCTACTTGGCACTAGATATTTGTAATAATTTACGGCATTCAAACGATTAAAAATAACAAAGAATTATTAAAGAAAACTTACGAAGAGTAATTTCTCCAGTTGAGAATGATAATCCAAGTAATGCAACACTGAATATAGTAAGCGTATAGAATAACATCTTGATCGTTTAATATTTTAATTCAATCGGATTATGGACAGAGAGTTATATAATTTCGAGGTTTCTGAAAGAACGTGCAATCTATGATGATTTGATATGTTTGACATATAAGAGCTATAAAAAACTAATGTTAGATAATACCTCTGTTTATTCTTTTCCTATTGATCAAAGAATAAGTTATGCTCTTATCCCGTTCTTCAAACAGAGAGTGCATATATTGTTTGCACATATATAAATTATGTGTATGTATTAAATATAGTAAAGTATTAAATATAGTAAGTAACTTATTTAGAGTAGAGATTTCCAAAGTATGAATCACGAAAAAATTTAGAATATCAAATTACTCTTCGTTATTTCGCATAACTGTACAAACTTGCGTTTGCGCGTATCTTTTCACAATTTTGTACGTGTGTGAACTGAAATTGAATTTTCAACAATGATAGGAAAAAAAATTTCAAAATTATCAAACTTCTCGCATCTAAAAATAACTTGCATTAATGTCACGCATCAAAATAACTTGCATAAAATAACTTGTCACTTATTGACGTCAAAAGCTGTCATCAATAGAAATAGGAAAGAGAAAAACAAGAATATTCTTCACACGTGCCTCATTATCATTATGTAAGAAATAGAGATGTATAAAATATATTTAATAAAAAGTTATAAAGTAAAAGAGGTATAGACTTTATACAAAATAATTAATTTGACGTGCTTTTTATATTTACCACAACTAGATGAGTGGCGGATGCTTGTTTTAAAAAATGGATTACGATCTACGCAAGTTAGAGGGGGGAGAGCCCTGGTTTAGAGAATAAATTTAAATAAATATATTATTAATTAGAGAAATTGAAAATACAATTTGTAGAATGACATTAGATATTATGGAGAATCTTAAGAAGTAGATCTCAAGAAATTTAAATAAATATTTTATATTCTGCAACACAAATGTGAATGTCGTTTCTAATACATTTTTATCTGGTACACACAAATTGTCTAGTTAGCTATCACGTCACAATTTTTAGAAAAGGCGTCAAAGAAGTAAAAACCAACGATTTTGAGAATTTTTATGACGTCGCAGCAAATTTTTTTTTAATTTTCATGTTAATGTCACGCAAAAGTATTAATTTTTAGTTTTAAAATGCATTTTGTTTTGTTTTGGTTTTTTATTTTCGGAATAAGAATTCGAAAATAACTTTTTTCTGTGGATGTAATTCATGTATGTAATTTATGGAAAAAGTATTTTTATTATATATACTGAAAATAATTAAACAACAATTTTATTTTATTCTGTTTATGTACGTTCATATCCTATTTATATATGTTTATATTATAACAAATAAGTTGTTTATTAACAAAGTTAAACATATTTAAAAAATTTATACGTATTGTAATAAATAAGTTTTATATGTAAAAATATTCTTACACAATAAAAATAAGAAAAAATGTACTATTACTTACGTTGATCTTACACACACACACACACACACACACACACACACAAAATGGCGAAAAAATTACATTATCATCACATTCGAATATGCGATACCTACGATATCTTTTCAATCCTCACTCTTTCAAAGTCCTTGTGTATCTGATGTCTGTAACGAGCAAAACAAACTTCAAACTTCATTTTTCTGAAGTGATCTCAACCTTCGATATTATACAGAGTGTTCGAAATATTCCGGGATATCTCAGATAGTTGGATATCTCGTAAAGTATGCATTTTTAAGAAAAATGTTTTAGATAAAAGTTATAAGGTATAAAATAGTATATTTTTGTTTCTTTTATGGGTTATGATGTTAGCGATTTAACTTTGAGTTGCTCATAAAAGTCAAATCAAGATCACATCGATTTTTTAAAAATAGAAACTCCTATTTTTGATTGCATATTCTTGTAGCTGATCTTGAAAGTTTTTCAAAACTATAATAAAATTTCTTTTTGCTATATAAGTACTTTTCGAGTATAAGGTTTAAAAGTTAGAATACCGTCGACATTAGCAGTTTGAATGTAGCTTTATTTGGGGCTGGGGCGACTTTCAAAAGCCTTATAAATCTTACGGAGAAGTCAGACAGATGTTTAATCTGAAACTTTTAGAAGAAGAAACAATAGTATGTCGAGGTTTATACTGGAACATACAATCAAATGATAATGTTAATGCCGGCGATATTCTAACTTTCAATCCTTATAATTCGAAAAGTACTAAGGAAAAAATACTTTATTAGGATTTTGAAAAGTTCTCGAAATCAGTTACAAGAATATGTAATAAAAAAAATGGAGGTTTCCATTTTAAAAAATCGATGTAATCTTGATCTAATTTTATAACATAACTCGAAATCAAACTGCTAACATCAATACATCTTTGTACCCTACAACTTCTATCTAAAACATTTTTTTCAAAAATGTAATTTTTCGAGAAATTAAAAATGTGAAATTTTCCGAGATATTCAACTGTTTCGGAATATTTCGGACACCCGGTAGAAATATCAACCTTGAAAAAACCGGATAAGCCATACTCACAGAGAAAGTTAGAAAATGTTAAAAACCGAGATGCAACATACAAATGTAATTTAAATAAATCAAGTAAGTTTAAATAAATTAGATATAATTTATTCAATTAATTAATTAATATATAAAACAAAATCAATAATCTACAAAAGAAACAAAAATACACGAATGTGTTTAACTACTACAATATTATTCTTTCAACCAATCAATCAATCTCGTTATATTGTGAAACATTCTATATAATTCTCTTTTTTAAGTAAATGATTGGTTTTATTTCAATAATACTATTTTTAGTCTGATACAAAAACCTCGCAAAAAGTGTTTTAAATTTATTTTTATTTTTAGAATGTCTAAAAAAATTCTTGAAAAGTTTAAGATTTTAATACCGAATTAATTATATACAGATATTTCGATATACTATATATTCAAATAATTTACAATCATACAATAATTTTTATATCGTATATCATATACGTACAAATGATAGATTACTAGTATTTAATTAATTATTTTAGATAAATTTTATCAAGCTGAGATCTAAATCTATTTAAGAAATAAATTAGATCTATTTAAAACATAAATTAGATATGAGCGTACTAATTTCTCAAGTTAATTTCTGATTTAATACTTACTGAGTCGAAAAATACTTTAACATTTTTTATCGACGGATTTTAACTACTTTAAATGTTTATTTTTATTTTAATTCGTTATTTAATTTTCGCGTAAATTAAGAGAACAATGTTATTTATCTATTATGCAAATATAAAGTATATGTGAAAAAAATATGATTATTGAGTTTATTCTATTCTTATTACGAACAATATTTCTCTAATTGATAATTAAGAGATAAAGATAAATAATGATAAAATTTTCTTTAAATACTTTTTACTCTAATTAAAAGAAATATATTTTGAAGATACAATATTGTTTATTTTTAAGGATTATCTAAGGATTATTTAGGAACACAAAAAATATAAAAAAATTGAAATTAATTAATAATTACATTAAATTATTTATTAATTTTGCTCACAAACTGCAATTAAAAAACAAAATAAATTTTTTTTGTGGAATCTTAGAGAAAAAGCCCATATATCTTGTGTTTACAAAACTGAATGTGTTTTTGATTTTATAAAGAATTAACACTTCACTGATGTACACTAAATATATATATATATATATATATACATACATACATATAATAATAATAATAATAACAATAATAATAATAATAATTATATATAAGTTTTATGGAAATATTTTTGAGAAGGGAACTTTTGAAAAAAACTTATTGGGAAAAGTAGCTAACCATGGATCCCATATATCGACCGTTAATGGCAATAATACTCGATACAATGTCGGCCAATATTCGTTTACGAAAGCTAAGGCAACATTATCTGAAAATAAAAATTGTTGTGTAGAAAATGTGTTTCAGAAAAAACATATTAATGTAAGATTATAATATAAATGTAATTATAGTTTCATAAATAATTATACTTTTGTTTTGTGATTTTTTTTATATATACAAAAATAGACATGATAAATAAAAATATTGGAATACAAGATATAGTAGAACTTCGATTATTCGACTCCGTTTTACTCTTTTCGACTTTTTTCATGATTATCCGATCTCGCTATCGAGCGCTTCGTGCAGTAACGCCAACAGAAGACACAACTCCTTCGGAAAATGCATCTATTCTTTGAAAGACTTGCGTCTTTCATCTGGCATCTTTACTCCCGTTATGTTTCATTAAGAGTTTGATCAAAAGAACGGAATTAATTATATATTTGAAAAGAGATATAATTAAAATAATTTTTAAACTATATATTTTTATTATAAAATTAAGTATATCTGTATTATCCGACTTTCTCGAATATTCGACCTTTGGTCTACATTAGGTTGAATAATAGATATTCTACTATATATAATAAAAAATGATTTTAACTTATAAAATTATATTTTTAACTTTTCTTTCTTTTTAAAGAAAGGCTACGGTTAATTATCTCGTTATTATGAATCGATATGATTTATAATTTCTTTCTTTTAAATTTGTGATTTTTGTTTTATTTTATCATTACTATTCTTAGTTTAATATAATGTCCTTGCAAAACGTTTTTGGAATTTATTTTCTATATTTCGAAGACATTTACATATAAAGAAATTCTCAAAAAGATTGAGATTTTATCATTCACAATTATTTTAATTTACTGTACATTACAATAATTTATAATATTATTTTTATATTGTATATTATATGTGTACACATTATAAGTGTCTTATTATAATTATTAGTGTTTTATTAATTATTCTAGTTTATAAACTTTTATCAAGATGATAATAAGGTTTACATGTATTTAACAAATTAGATATGAGTCTTCACTTTCAAGTAATTCGATACATGTTTGATATACAAAAAAATAAAGTTATATAACTAGATTGAAATTTATTAATTACCGGAGTTGTAATGAATTTAATACATACTTATTCCTTTGTTTTCTTCTAAGAAAGTGTCGAAATTCACTTTAAGATTTCCAACCGACAGAATGACATTAAAATGTTCTATAGTCCAGGTATCATTTACTACATGTCCTATTACATCCCACGTTCCTCTGAGATCTTCTGCCATTACATCAAAATAACCTGTTACATAATGATAAGTTATTATAATGATAATAGTGTAAAGTATTTTGTGATAAAAAATAACAATAATTTAAAAAGAAAAATTATGATTATTTTATTGGAATGACACATTATAAAACAATAATTACTAATTTTAATAGTAATTATTAATTTTATGTTATAGATAGACTTATGTGTTTAAACACACACACACACACACACACACACACACACACACACACACACATCTATTTACAATACACATTTCCTAGCAAGGCAACCCAAGAGACATCATAAGAATATCTTTTAGATATGCGTTGTATATATGTATATTTTTAAATTATGAAATTATTATAAATTATTAAAATATATTAAAATTATAATAAATTATTATAACGTGGATTGTACAAATTTTGCTTATCTTCTGTAAAGAGAAATAAAATAACATATATATAATTTGATATATGATTAATCTTTGATATTTATAAATAAAAATGCGTCTAACAAAACAAATTTCTTTTTACTTATACAGACTACGTGCAATATCGTACCTTCATCAATAACTCTAAATATACTTATAGTAGCATTAACGTTCGCAAAACCTTTTGCACGTAATTTTGGTATTTGTCCTTCAATTTCCATACGGAAAACGTCATCAAGAAAATGCGGTCTTGCATCAAAAAAACGAGCTTTTGCTAAACCAGTGATAGTGCAATTTGATATAATTATTTTTCCACGTAGAAGATCTAAATTAAATTCAAATATGTCATATTCGTAAAGTAATGGATCCATAGGTGGAAAGTCAAATTCTGGAAGTCCTACCGAGATAAAGCTAATATTAGTATGCATTTTAAAATGATTCAATAAAAGATATTTTTATTCTGTTTACTTTAAAGAAAATTTTTGAATATATGTTTTATAAATATACATAAGTTAGGTATTCTTATCGTTAATTAATCTTTGTAATTGATAACATTATATTAATAATAATTGTATGTGTGTGTATATATTAATATATATTAATTTTACAAAATACAAAATATAAATTACAAAATATAAATTAAAGTAATAAAAATTTATAAAAATTTATACAAATTTTTAGAGTGTACCTGAAACAAATCGTGGCCATGCTTCTTCAATGGAATGTTTTAAACAGGCGGAATAATTAGCCGAATCACGCTTACAGGTAGTTATAGCTAAATAGAATTAAAAATAGAACAAAGTAGAATATTAGTAAAAATATAAGAATATTAGCAATTATTTTGACATAATATAATTTAAAATATAATTTAGGGAATATAATTATTTTTTATCAAGTGCATGTATGTTATTAAATGTTATACAAAGTAAGTACAAAAAAATTTTTCTTCATTTTTTCTTTATTTTTTTCTAATTTTAAATAATGTTGCAATAATGTAAATATTTGTAATTTATATTATTCTTGATTCACGCGCACGTAAAAATTGTTACTCGCAAGTATAATTTTGTTTGAAAAATACAAAATAAAAATTTAATGAAAGAAAATTAATCTTTAACAACAAATTAACAATGCAGAAGAAAGAAAATAATTGTCTTATGAATCTTTAGATATTTCAAGGAAACTGACCGCGACAATTATGCGGTTTTATATTATGGTATCTTTTTGCTTGTATACTTGTTATATTGAAAATGTATCATTTAGCTTTTGAAATTATATAATCTTATATTGATTTTGTACAGTAAATTTTTTATGTGAACTAAACAATCGATACATTAAGGTTAAACGTTTATATATTATATAATATCATTGAAAAGATTACAATAAAGAATTCTTAAAAAGGACTTACGAAGTGTAGATTCTCCACTTGCGAATGACCTAAATGCTGCAATGCAGAATGCACTAAGCGCGTAGAATAACATGTTCTTTGTTTAATATTCTTACGAATAGTTCGAGTAGTTAAAATGATGAGTCTTATATAATTTCTGTTCTTAAACAACGCAATAAAATTGAATGACGCTAAGAGATAAAAAAAGTTAACTCTTTGACTGCGGTAGAATTGTATCTAAAGAGTTATGCTCAGCTTGGTTCAAATGGAGCTGAGTAAGTCATCAGTAGCGCGATTAGTAAAAAATAATTCGAAGGAAAACAACTTTATGACTAACATATTTATACTCATATTGTAATTTATACTTGATACTGCTGCGTAAGAAATATATATAGCGATAACTGTACTGAACTTAATGATCGCCTGTAATAATGCTATACGTTTTTTCAATTAAACAAATGCAGATTAAAATATCGAGATAGAAATTATCTGAGAGGTCCTATCTAGTAGCAGTTGCAAAAATAGTATTAGAACATTATGGTGACGTTTTTATAGAATCGGTTAACGAAATGTTAGAGTGTAGTAGTCAAAGAGTTAATATCAGATAATTAAGTTCACTATGTTTATACTCTTTAAAGGTGCATGCACTATTATTTTTTATAACATTATATATTTGTCGTATATATAACTTGTTTAAAAAATAGTTTTGAATAAATATATTACTATAATTTGAGAAAAATCGAAAACACAATGTGTAGAAGATATTAGTAGAAGGAATCTTAAGAAATATTAAATATATTGCTATTTGCATACTGTTAGCATAAAAAGAAAAATATCTCTTTAATGATTATCTCTTTAATATCTCTTTAATTTACTTACATAAGACTACTTTACATGATATATATTTGTTCGAATTTTAATATTTAATTTATATGTTGTAATAAGATTTAATAATAAAATTTTTTTGTTACTATACTATTAACTTGTTACTTGGAAATTTTATAACTACTTAAATTGTGAGCATTAATAAGGATCAATAATACATAAGAGAAATAAAAAAATAGATTAAAGAGTCTAACTTTTCACGTCGATTAAGGATGTATGTGTCATATCTCAAAATACTACTAAAAATATAAAAGTTTGAGATTGTTCATAAATTGTTCTCTTCTTATGTCTATGTAAAGTTTAAACACAATTCTTTTTGTTTTAAAAATTATTTGATTGTTTTGTTTGCTTTGATTCTTATATAAAATCGCATTTTATATATTTATTTGAGAATTTATTTGTAAATTTGATGAGGAAATAACATTACGAATTAAATTAAATTTTTTACATAT
>JANQDE010000097.1:142321-222321 GCA_037157785.1 Cephalotes varians | reverse complement strand
CTCTCTCTCTCTCTTATACCTAAGAATATTATAATATTATTGAGAATAATAAATCCTTGAGGATGAGCCGGAATTAATTGCAGGACCGATTGCAAGCAATTTACGACATTGATTGCTGAGAGAACCATCTAGGGAAGGTCTTTCGGACGATGGAAGAGAAGGAAAACGATGCCGCTATCTTTCTCTCTTATGGCTTACTTCTTCTCTCCTTTGAAGCACGGATTTGAATCTACGTTTTACGGCGCAATTAATTCCCCAAGGAGAGTTGCATTTCTTGCTCCGTCGGGGCAAGGAAAGGGATTTGCGAACGGCAAGGTTTCCGGAGTCCCATAGGAACTTGGCAACCGGACAGAGACGAAGCAAGCGCAAGGAAAGGAAAGAAATCAGGAGGAAGGGATAGAGTCATGGGGTTGCGGAGGGAAAAGACGATGGCAAACCGTCTCTATAGGGCTAAGGGATACACGATATCTCTGCGACGGTATTATCCACGACCACTAAACGTCCCTCTTTATCCCTGTAGAGTTCTGTAAAGTTAATGATTTAAGACTGTCTTCCTTGTCGACAGAATTCATTTTTTTGGATTAGAAATAAACATAAATGATGAGTTTCTCAACAGGAAAAATATCTGTGACAAAAAACGCACTTTATTATACATGACAAATAAACTAGACTTTTATTATCTTGCATAGAAATGTTAAAAATAATTGAAAGTAAATGCTTGCATAAGCATAAGTGCATCATTCTCGACAAAATAAAATTATATATGTTTTATAAAATAAATTCAACTGCTTGAATCAAATACGATTGAGAATCTTTTATTAATAATCTCAAATTTATTTTAATAAATATATATATGTATATGAGATATTTCTTAATATAGTTTTTATTAAATATAATTTATATTAATAAAAAATAATTAACAAGTATTAGAATATAGAAAATAATTAGTTTGTAACATGACAAAAAAGATCAAATTGCAAATAAATTATTAATATAATTAGTAAAGAAAAGATTATCTTTTATTTCAAGATGCAGCGAAAACATACTTAGGAATATTATTTCATAAATAATACAAGAGCTTAAGAGTTGACCACTTAGTAGATTATTTCATATTCCATGCCATACTTACACAGTAATGAAATAAATTATCTTAAATCTTACTTAATTTTGTTTAATATTGTTATATATTAATATAATATTAATTTGAAATAATTATATATATTATACATGAATTTATATTATAAAAAAAGAGTCTGTGTCATAATACTAAATTTCTTAACAAATTAAAATCTAGTATATCAGCGTATGCTTTCTATTTTGATGTTTTAATTTTGAAACATATTTCTTCTTTTTTGAGAAGTCGAAAATATATAGGTAAATTTTTTCATAATTTCGACGACTGATGATATCTGACCAAAATTACGGAATTTTACAAATGCAAAGAATTTGTCTAAGATATGTTTCATTTCGGATTTCTCTACAGGGAGATGGAAAATACTATGGTGAATGTCTCCCAGATTATATAGTTTCCCTACGTGAAATTGAGTGTGTCGATTAAATCATTCAATTGCAACACTCTCATGAAGTATCCTATATGAGATTTGCTATCTTCGCGGCGACTCCTGTATAATTTGCAATTCAGAAGATTTCTATGATATATCCGCGCGCGGATACCAGAGACTTGTATTGGCGAGCACGAAACTTTGGCATCTGCCTTTTGCCAAGCTCACGTCGCAACTTCGGGGACAAACGGGATGTGTACGGGACGCGTGGCCAAAGGAACTTCTTATTCGCGCGAGGAGAAGTGCCGTCGACTGAGTCGCTTTTCCTGCCCGCTAGGGAAATCCGATACGAAGTCTATACATGTATATTTGAGAACCTGCGGCGTTACTCGGTACTCGGCAGAGCATGTTACTCGCAAAGCGGACAGAACTCTCCCGACCTATTTACAGTTGTTGAGCTTGCTGTCAGTCTGTCCAAGATTTCGATCAGTTTGTGATATGACGAGTATAAATTTTGTGGAACGAGACTATACGTTGGTTCATATATTTTGAACATGTTGATCTAAATGAAGTTTAAATCGATGTATAGCTTAAAAAATACAACTATATAATAATTCATTGAAATGGTAACAGTTATGACTCATTTAAATCAGAGCAATATTTTGGGAATTTTTTATATGTTTGCTACAAATGAAGATGGAATTCGGAATTTTAATATAAATTAGAATTACATTTTCACATAATGTATTTTATATATATATATATATATATATATATATATATATATATATATATATATATATATATGAGCAACGCGTTTTTTTTGTTTGTATCAGGTTATTTCTTTAATTTAAGACTTTCATAAACTTTAAAGTTTGAAGGTTCACCGCAAGTCATCAAATTTGTATATAAAATATATCAAATAAAACTTAAAAAAATAAAAATTTAAAAGTTTAAAAAGGCAAAGAAAAATCTTAGGATATCGTAAAATGTTTTACCAATTGTCTAAAAATATTTTAAATATTTATTTTTTTTATATTGTGATGTAATAGAATATTTAATAATTAAAAATAAACCATTTAATATGTAATTAATTATAATTTTATATTATATAAGTAGGAAATCATAACAATCATTAAATCTTGATAAATGATGCGTATTATTATTTACATAAATATGTTTCTGCCTTAATGTTTTAAGAGTTATCAAATTAATTATATAAAATAATTCTCTTTATTGATTTTCTCACAGAAATTCTTGCCACGCAAGAAGAAATAATTCTGCTGCGCCTGACAAAGGACATTCTCCGGTAAAATCTTATTGCTAACAACTTTTTACTCTTATACTTCCTATTATATGATAAGATAAATATTCTTCCGCTAAGCATGTTCGTCGAGAAACGTTGCTTAATTAAAAATGTTATCTATTATGTTCGGATAGGCAAGATGTAAGATCCTTCCAGTAAAAACCCCTTATGTCATTTGTCAAACGTTGTAGGAGTTCACGAAGATTATCAAATGAAACTAATTAAGAAGATAACGGGAAGATTGTATCTCGCGCTCCCCATTACACATCGTGCTGATGAATTACGTCTTTCTTTGAAACGGCTGTATGTATTCGTTACACCCTACAATTTTTTCAAAAAGCACGGAGTAATATTTAATATCTTACCTATTCCATATCAATTTTTTAGTCCACTCTTATCTCATCTTCCATAATTATATAGTTAAGCATAAATTACTTAATTCTTATTTTTGAGAAATTGAGATATTAATTTCTATCTTAATATAATAACTTGATTTAATAATTTTTTCTTGAGTCAATCTTATTTATTATTTATTATTTATTAAATCCCATTCAATTATTTATATTTTTTCAAATAATCTGTAAATAGAAATTAGTACTATATATATATATATATATATATATATATATATATATATAATTTAATTATTAATTACATCTACATTATTGTAGAGAAGATTTATTTTGGTGTTTTGAACATTCACATTACTTCATACTTTTATATTAAAGATAAAAATTTTGATAATTTTAATTTTAGCATTTGCTTTGTTTGTACAGAGAATGTTAAATAAGAGTTATTGGAAAGTGATATATTATATTATGATAAAAATATGATATAATCACATTGTTTTGATTTTTCAGTATGTTTTTATTTTACAGCAAACTTTAATTAGAATAATCATCTATTACAAACAGTACACAAAGTTTGTTAATTAATAAAGACTGTTAATTGTCCAATTACATTTACACAATATTTACTTGCGCGTCAAAATCTTAATTAAGCTCATGTTAAGGCAAGGTCTAACCGGAAATGTCGCTGAAGTCACATGTTCCTTCGAAGTTTCCCGTGAGAAACCATCCTCGATAGCTCTACGCGCGTCGCGTGCAGCTACAGCAAACCCGCGCCAAACTTTCCACCGTGCGGTGTGGCTGTTTACACGAATCCGATTTAATCGAATTCGCCTAATTCGGCGGCGCGTCCTCGAAATTCCAAGTCGATCCTGACGAAGCCTGCCTGCAATGAAGGCAGCAGTCTCTCCGTGTCGCTCGGCCCGTTGCCGCAGTTTGCCGAACAACGAAGATTGGCTGGTTCGAGCAAATTTGGCGGGGACCAAATTTGCATGTTGTGGACTTAGGTCCGAGAGATAGAGAACGTGAGAAAGAGAGAAAGATAAAGAGAGAGAGAGAGAGAGAACGAGAGAGAGAGAGAGAGAAAGGGAGGGAGAGAAGGAAGATGAGGATTGAAGAGGGGAGCAAGAAGTGAGCCAGAGACCAGGGCGAAAGGGCACGTTTAACTAAACTATAGCGGTAACGATGGAATAGTTCGAGCCCATAGCTTACCACCAAAGGTGTGCGGTACTTTAGGCAAGAGGTTGGGGAGATCAGGGGAGACGAGGCACCAGGCATGGAACTGTGAAGAGGAGAATGAGGAGAGGTGGGATGTTGGTGGAGAGAGGAAAGCTAGTACCAGTTAAGGAAGACTATAATGGGAAACTTCCTCGAGACCTCTGCTACAGCAGCAGCCGTCTCGTCGTTTCGCACGCTGTAGGTGCGCTTTCCACCTTATACCAGACTCCTCGCGCAAGCACGGAGCTGCATGTCATACTGTGGTTGTGTTTCCGGAGGTATATATGCTGGGTATACCAAGTTGTCGTTCGGAGCATACGTGTGTGTCGCACAGTAGGTGTCAGGAAAGAGACTTGACTCCGCTCCCGGCAAACTTGAGACTTTATTAATTCATTAATTTCTCGCTTTTCATTATTATTGAATCAAGAAAGCGAACGATATTATCTTTTCTAAATACCTATGTTCACGATACAGTATTTACGATCTATTCGTCAACAGAATTCAACCGGCATTTTAGACACTAATTTCCAATTAAGTAATTCGAATAAAATTAGAAGAAAAAATTACTGTTGTCGTACACTTAAAACGATTGTAAATTGTATGCTATTGATATAATATAAATATTATGAATATATCAATAATTATCTTGAATCTGAAAAATATCAGGAATTTCTGATACAAATTTCTGTGATTTTCTGTCTTGTCTGTAAAGAATATTATATTTTATAACTTAAAATTTAATTAGCTTATTTTGTAAATGTAATTGTTTTTTAATTTTATAAATTAAAAAAACTTAGTGTAATAATTAATATTATTAGTAGCCTTTAATTATTTAAATTATTTAAATAGTTACAGAATAATACAAATGGATTTTAATATATATTAATAGATTTATATACAGACGTATATATAATTAGATGTATAAAATTATCATAGTAAAATTATTATTAAATTATAAAAAAAATTATGCATTATTATATTCATATGAGATTTTGAAGAGAAATTTATCTTCAATTGTTGCAATTGTTACGAGCATACAAAAATAGCTACTAATTAATTAATCAATTTTTTTTTATATACAGTGTGGTTGAGAATAAGTACATTAACATTTCTGAAACAGAAATTAACGAAACTTCAAGAAGTATTTTTTATAATAGATACAATAGAATCTTCATGTTGCGAGCAAAGTGTTCCTTTGATATGTAAAATGTCGACAAGCCCTCTTCTCAATTCGATAATGTCGCATTTCTAACTTCCATTAAGCACTTAAAAATAATTTCATTATCGGCTTTTTTGATATGCAAATTAAGCGCTATTTCAAGAAGGTTCTTCAAGTTTCACTCTAGTTTTATTTTACGTGTTAATCGGAAGAAATTACTTGAATATTTACTGCTTTTGATAAATCATTTAATTATTTTAGTTAATTGTTAATTAAATATAAACAATTATATTTATTTATAATTGTTATTAATTTGGCTTTATTTATGATTTGCCATTTCTTGAAAAGCAAATTAAAAACGACGTAAAATGACGTGAAAATAACGTAGAAGCCTTCGATATGATATAAATTTATTTCTTGTGTGACAAAATAATGTTAACAATAAAAAAAAAGTTGACTGTGTGAATAAATTAGCTGCTAAATTAGCTGAATAAATTAATTGCGGAGAAATGTTGCGGAGTAATGTCTCGTAATTTTCAATCTAAATTTATATAAAAGTGAGGTTTAGGAATGTAAAGCTAAAATATAAAAGTTTCTGAACCGATTACTTTACTAACCAATTATTCTGAATTGCAGATCTGAAAATAGAGATTGACATTGTTAATGATAGTCCACGATTGCAAATGTAGCATAAGTTAATCACCGTACGATACAAACATGGCAAGCAATGCATCTCTGCCAATCCTAAGCATAGCATCATAGTTAGCCATGATTTGCTCGATGTCGATACTATGGCCGTAAACAAATGACAATTTCCATTAGTACCAAATGACGATCACTTTGGTCGTGATCATAAATAAGCGTTGAAATTGCGATTGTCTTAAATCATTCACGTTTGAAGATGTGTTGTGACTGACACGCGATAAACATTGTGTAATTGAAGCTAAAGAAAAAACGAAGACATAAAAAGAAGTAAAAAAGAAAAAACATTTTAAAAATATTTAAAAAACATAAAAATTTATTATTGAAAGAAGCTCAACTTAAGAAACTTATCTTTTTATTCCTTTACAATTATGTGTACAAATTGATTTATTCATATAAAATATTTCTTATGTACAAAGTAGTATGAATCAAAATATGCTTTTCCAAATTGAACGGAGACGTAGCGATCTTGTAAATCGCTTCCTTGTTCTTATTTAAAGAAGAAAACAAGAGTACGTTGCGATGGAAGCATCAGGAGAGATTTGAAATCAACAATCGATTATCTGTTGTTTCGCAGTATATCTCGGCAATCGCTGGGAAGACATATCGCATTATACGATGGTTGTTAAATTGGGGGATATCCGCACTATCCGTAATTTCCGCCTTCAGGAGGTCGGTGCGTCGCACGGCGCAAAGGGCCAATCCGTCCAATCCGTCGATGTCCATAATCATATCCCCACCATCGACTGACCGCGATACTTCCTAGACAGATCAATTTGTACGTCTCCTAGATCCCGGATCATAGATGAGCGTGTAATTGGGTGGCCCAGATTCGCGGTATACAGCCGTTGAGAAGAGGAAGGGGATAAGCGCAAGGGATAGGCACGGACGAGGAACGCTTCATCGATATCAATGACGTTAACTGAACCATGCTTCCCTCCTGATAGGCCGTTGCATAATTATCCAAACCCTACGTTTTAGCTTAATAGTCGCGTCATCGTTCGATAAACATGTTATTATTGGAAGAGTGGATATGCGTCGTGCGCGGAGAAACGTGAGAGACTATGTGTTCGCATACTCGCGCAAATTGATGGCGTTTAGTTGACGTTGGTCAGCAATACCACAAAGCTGTTACTATGATTGCCTTTTTGATTTGGCACTATTTACGAATTGATGATAGATCGAAAGTGATCGAATATTTAAATACTTTTGTAGATACTCTTGAGATCACTAAGGTATAGATTGTAAATAAATATTAAGAAAAAGTCATTTTAATGAGAAGAAATATAAAATATTAACTTACACAACTTTCAATAGTTACAACAATAAAATAGTACAAATTTAGTTTTGTTTAATTTTCTCCTTTTTGTTTATTTTAACATAGTGCCAGCTTAATTTAATCTAGCAGCGCTACTGTTTTTTCAAAATATATACAAATAGTACAAAATTGCCTTTAATAGCATAATTTGATACAAAATAAATACTAAATATCCGACAAGTCCGATTTAGAATGCTTAATAGAGATTATTCTGATGTTATTTTACCGCAAATTTATTTAAACGAAATAGCGTTTTGTTAACGTTTGTATTTAGAAAAATGCCTTTTTTATAAAAATACATTTATTTTTACATAAGAACAATTCCTATTTAATATTTTCAAATAATAATAACATTTAATTAATATACAGAGTAATATCTAATACTTATTTTCTAGTAGGGGAAAATCTTTTGAATAACATTTTGTTGATTATAAAATACATATATTATTTTTATTTTCTTATTATGTCTTTGATTATTTAAATTATTGAAAAGCTATGTGCTCAGCTGAGTTAAAAAAAAATTATAAAAAAATATAACAGTTAGAATCTAGACTATATAAGAGAACGTTTTTGTTATGAATAAGATAATAAAAGACGACGAGATTGGCTTTTTTCTTGTTCGCCATAGCATAAAATAGGCACAATAATGTTACCTCATGGAAAGGTTTGTCGCAGTAAACGCCGGTTTTAGTTGATCTCATCCGCGGAAATCGCCATAGAAACGTGACTGTGTGACGGCGTTGAGGATAACGCGATAACGAGCGGATAATCTTCCACGGTGAGCTGACTAAACAGCGATTACACCCTTAACTTCTCGCCTTTCTCGTACTCAAGAATTCGCGCCGCAAAGTTTAATGACGATAAGCGGCGGCGCTTACGCGCTCGACGATCCACTTTTCGCACCGACCATCCGTATTACCGATATTATTCATCGAATAGGATTTCCATGGTGAGTCTTACTCGCTCATACGAATAATTCATCAAATTGGAATCAAGCATCTACGCGGAAGCGCAGGATTATATTCCAAGATTTCCGTAGGGAGATAATAGAATATTCATTGCTTTTCTAAGAAAATGCAGTGTTCTAAGAAAATTTATACAACCTATTCTTTCTCTCTGCAAGCAACCTACGTATGAAAGATAACTGAGGCTTTATACCAATATCAAATATTTAATTAACGTCAGTTGGATATATAATATTATATAAATAACATGTATTTTAAAAAATTATACAAAATTTAGATAAGATAATATCTTGAAATATTTTAATATAGGACTTTAAAATTGTTTGAAGAAAATCAATATCTTTTATGATATTAAAAATACTTTGTTATAACAAAAGAGATCAATTTCAAACATTTTCTGAAAAATTCTAAACAATGGATATGTATTAAATATAATACATACTAAAGAACATGTGTTTTTTGAGGAACACAAATTTTCTATTACTTGAATAGAATAGAATTATATTACTTTTTGTTTATTGGGATTTTTTGTCTTATGCATGTTTACAAAGGACAAACATAATAGATTGTGATCAATTTTTTTGTACAATATTGTAATTAATTTAAATAGGTAAATATTTTATTATTTAATACTGATGTGTGAGAATAATACATAATGATTGCGTTTATAAATATTATAACAAGTTCTAGTAAATTAGTCATTACGCTATATTAACTTTGCGTACTCTACTAATGTACTGATAAACTTGTAAATTTTGTTAAAATTTTTATTCCAAAAGATGTTTATTTCAAAGTACAGTTTAAATCCAAATGCATCAGTGCGCTGTTGCAAGCAATCCTTTTTCTTCTGTAACAGAGTATCGCAAGCAATATTCTCAAATGCTTATTTAATGGCGAACAAGACTCCATTACCTGCGTTTATGCACCATATTTCAAATTTATAGCACAATTAAGGCCAGCAAAAATCATTAAGGTTACTTTTTGAGAACATCAAAATATTGAATGCTTCTCATAAATAATGAAAATGCATATATGCTCTTTCTTTTACTCATAGACTAATTACAATTTAATGTAATTCTTTGATATCTCAGAAAAAGAAATTTTATAAATATTTCTAAAATATATATTTTTAAAGTGTAATATTTTCAAACTATATTTCGTTGTTACATGTCCGCAAAACATTCGCAAAATCTAAAACTTGCTTAATTTTTTTTGTATTACAAAGTTTATCGCCAATTGGCAAAGTAGCTTTATTTTTTTTCTTTATCATTAACATTGTTGAGCCCCGGATCTCTCCTTTTTTTTACGCTCGATGAATTTATGTTGAATATTAAGATCAAGGTAGATTCGAGTTTTTTTATTCTGCGCTCATGTCGCAATCGCAATTTCTGGTTGCACAGTTAAAATCGACGCAACGAAAAAAAACATTGGGCATTATTACGTTGCGACATTATCAAGGATAAGACAGCGCGCTTTTTCCTTGCATGACTAGTAGGGAAACGTTCCGTTTCATATCATTACGTATATTTATTGCCAGCTTGCGAAACAGCCACCACCGGGCCCGTGTCGTGGCCCATGGGCCACGGTAAATAACGGTTTTCGAGCCGCGGCGTATACGTATGCGAATGTCCCAGTTTTAGCCGCGTTGCGGGAATAACAAATAAATACATCGGCGAAAAGTAGCTGCGGCTAAGTTACGCCCGGCCATAAATAACGAAAGTTGCCGCGTTTATGGGTGCATACTTGTGCGGAATAACGCGGACCTCCAGCCGCGGTTGCGGCGATGCACTAGCAGCTCCACGCTTGTTCGACCGCACGACATTGTGACGAAGTGCATCGTTTTCGTGAATCGCGCCCCCTTGTCATGATTCCGCGATTGGGGGCATACCGGTGGTTGTTGCTATCGTTGAATGTCTCTCACGCGTTTCTCGTACAAACGGCGAGATGCGACCAGATACATTCAGAATGATCAAAGAGAAAATCGGTGAATCGTGCGAAGTATCGTAAGAGATAAAGAAAGTAGAAACACTCGGTAAAATGTGTAATGAATATTATTTCTATTATCTTCTTGGATAAGTAGTTTTTGTAATAGATTCTATAGTTTATTTTATATTTATTTCATTGTTTTATAAGGTACTCTTTTAGATTACCGTATTTATAAAAATGTGTTAGAGATCTGAAAAGAAGAATTGGCTGATTGCAAAAGCGAGCTTACCAAATGTCAAATTAAACATTTGCAAAATGTTAAACGTTACCTTCAGTTAGCCAACCGCAATTTAACTTACGGGAAGTGAACGGAAAGAAGTTACAGCGATTTAATATAGAATTATGCAAGCGTAGATATTGTCTTCTTTCGTTTCCAAACGAATACAATTGAGATGCGCCTTTGATAAAGGCTAAAGTACACATAATTTAAGAAATATTGCTGTTGTTTTTAACATAGCGAAAAGAGTAATACTATGGTCTTTATCATCACTTTCGTCGTAATATTTCCGTAACGTTTCCTGGTTCTATGTTCGAGCATATGGCAGCAACGCGCGCGCCTGGCATGTGATGCGCATCGGGCATGGATGCGTAACATAGACTAAAATACATTGGAGCACTTGCATATTCATATGCAGGTCATATTCATGTAAATGCCAATGCGCACGTATTACGAGAAGCGTGTATTATATGGCTAAGTCAAAGAAAAATGCTTGAAAAAAATGGGCTTGTCGGCAGATACCCAATCTATTTGAAATTTGTATCAAAGACCTCGCTCGTGATTACACGCATAATTAACACACACAAAAAAGTTTCACGTTCCATTTATCATTATTGACTTTCCTATGACTTTCACATTGTATTATTCTTAGTGATGATAATAATATATTAAATTTATTACAAATAGAGAGACGGTTTAGGAAATATAACTTTCTAATTAATCGCTTTAAAAAGATCGGTAATTTTCTTTCGTGATGTGAATAAAATAAATTAACAAATTGCAATAGGCTCTGACAAATTAATTAAGTGTTAAATTAGCCAATAAAAAGTCGACACAAGTCGTTAGTGTGTTTAAAAAATATATGTATTCATAATAAATTTTTTATACGTTTTGACTCTCGCTTTGGGTGATAATCATGGTGAGAATCCACGAGCAAATATATATTTCGACATGCCGGTGAATAGCATTCCTCAGTGCAATTTTAAGCGGGAAGTCAATTATAATTAATCCGTATAAAAAGTCCGTTTTTTTCACAGAAGAGAGACAAGATAATGCGATAAACACTTACATGTATATGCCAGCTCAGGATTTAACAATTGCAGAAAGTAATCGATTGTTGTTGAAATTTGATGAGTACATTTAACGATGTTGCGATGTCAAAGGATAAGAGATAAATAACATATAAACATACTCAACTCCACCACAGTGTAATGATGGAGATGGAAGCTTCACGATTTCATAAACAAATTCAAATACAACGAATCCAAATTATCCATATCTGTCTTTAAATTTAATCTCTGTTTTTGTTTGTAGATATGTAACATTTCAGATATTAGTCTTTTATTATAATTGGGTTTCTTGTCTAGAATCTAGTTTCATCCCAATTAAATTCATGGGAATCTAGTTTCACCCCAATTAAATTCATGGGAAAATTCGATTCTATGTTCACTAATTACCGAATGCTGCGCCGTATTCCTGTTAATGTGATTTCTGTGTAATGGATAAAATACATTTAACAAATACTTAAGAGATTTAATTAGCTTATTAATTGCGTTTCGAAGTAAGACAAGCAAAATATGGACGATATTAAAATGTATTATATTTGTATATTACAAAAGATAGAAGTTTCTTACGGATCTAAAATGAGATGTACGTATAATGCAATCACGTAACCGCGTGTTTCAAGTCGAAACCCTTCGTACAGATAATATAAATTACAACTTATAATTATGAAAGTTTTGCAATTAATTTGAAACGAGCACGCTCAGGATAACTGCGATGGCACAAAGAATTGCACAGCTCGAAGTGCCGCGGAGTTTCAGGTGGATCCGTGTGCAGTTTGAGCAACGGTAATTTCTTCGATTGCACGCAACATGGTAAGAAATGCAAGAGATGTAAATTTTCTAAGTGTTCATGCTACCGGAAGGTAAAACATTCTCCGCTCGCGCGTAAGTAAATACAAACTGCTCCGTGCGCGCGGACAGGCGCGGGGAACGGGCGCGGCGAAGCCCGGAAGTTCGACCTGTACAACTTGCCGAACCAATATACTGCTGCGGCCGACTAAATGAAGGAACTTAAGTGAAAAGTTTGTCCGTAACCTACGAAAATACTGCAGTGGCCTACGTATTGAAAACACGAGCGAAATACCTTAAGGAAGTTGCGGATGGGGCAAGGGGATAAGGAACGTTACGGACAGACATCGCTTGTCTTTCCGCCGGTCGACGCGCGAAGGCGCCACGAGGAAATTTACATCTTCGCCACTCGGAATACGAAACGATCCTTCACGTTGAAGATTTCGAAATCCAGTCGCGTTACACAGTTACTGTAAAGGGTGAGACTTTTTAGCATTCCGCCAGTGAATTTCGTTCGCGCGCGCCGATAATCACGGAATGTCTTTTTTACATTTTTCGTATGATTTCGCACGACAGACGCGTATTCAATAGCAGTCTCATGATACTCATTTGCGGTAATCTTGTAAAATGCATTAGAAAGCTAATACTTTAATTTATAAATTGAATCTCGATAGATTTTCCAACGACTAGAAGAATTTTAAATCGACTATTGATTCGTTCCCTTTTATTGTTCCTAACGGAAAGCGCAATTTTGCATTCCGAATAGATTCAAGCGCTGCAAGTGTTCTAAATTAGATTTATGCATTGTACGCATGTCATACAAGAAGACTAATACTCTTGTCTTTTGGGGAAAACCGAGACGCCCCTTCCAATTACGTAAATTGGTGCGCGCGCTTGGTGCTCATCGAAATCATGTATGATCCATGTACGATATAACTGGCATGTATAACGTTCTCATGTCAGATTTCGCTGTTTTCTTCCAATTTAGCAGACACGCTATTTGGGCATTAAGCGTGTGTAGGTGAACACGTGGCTTGCCGCCAGATGTGCACCTCGTTGCTTCACACCTGGATACAGGCTGTAAAATCCCACATTACAGAGATTTAATGGTATTAGTAAGATGTATATATGACTAGTGTAACATTGTGGTTATCCAATAATGTTGTCACACTCGCGGCTGTTCGAGCCACCGCATCAATCGTGTCGATATTTTTAATCGCAGCGAATAAATCATAAAAGATATATTATAACGTATACTTGAAAAACAGAATTTTAAATAAAACATTCTTAATTAGTATTACATTAATAATTTATGATAGCAATTGATGTATAATATAAACAACACCATATTATTGGTGTTGTTTATTTCTAAATTGTTGTTTATCTTTTCTGGAAATACAAATTGAACAAATACAATTTTAAATACATTTTTACAAACATTTGTTAATTTATTTAATGTCGGTAATATTTAATAATGTTTACATTGGATTAAAAAATTATGACATTGTTTAAAGGTTTAAGAGTTTAACAATTAATTTGTAATGATTTTTAATTGTATTCTAAATACAATTAAATAACAATAACGTTGATTGTACTAAGAATCTTGTATTACTTATAGTGGTACATGTGCAGTGTTGTCATTTTTTAATTGATTTATAAAATTGCAATTAATTATAAAATCTTACTGAAGCACATATGCTTTATGAGCAATTAATTCTTTTTCATGCGTAAAATGAAATCAATCTCACGCGCAATGAGAAGAAAACAGAAATTAAACGGAGAATCAATAAATCAAGTTCTTTCTCTATCTGTAGCCGCAGAGGCAGTAACGAGGGTGCAGTCGCCGCGTAATAGTTTATAGATAGACTGGTCGTTGTATTTCCCTCTTGTTTCATGAAGTGTATAGCTTACGATAAGACTTCGCAACCAGGTCTCTGCAACGCGCAAAGCCAGATTCACGGTTTACTTTGGAATTGCAGACCGAGAGATGCGCATCTAACGCAAACCAATTTAGCTGGCAAGAGCAGTCAGGTGCATCGGTGCATTTATCGCAAGGCGTGCCATTTAAAAAGAGCAAAACATTTTTTCAGAAGCTTTCTCTTCCGACGCGTGTATAATTATATAATTGTTTAAATTTTTCCCGAATTGTCGCTATATAAAAAAATTATAAATAATAGGTTAAACAAAAATGAATTATTAAATGTTTTGGAAAAGACACAAATTATAAATGTAATGAAAAATTTAAATTTGATACATTATTTTTGTACGTATGACAAACGCTAATATCCTAACGCAGTATTTCTTTAGAAAAAGAAAATATGATGAAAACACTTGTGTAAATATAATAAAAAAACGCAATATTTATCTTCTATTGTATTTTCCAAAGATAGAATAAAATTTAGGAAAATTTTGTTTATGTTTTGATCGCCAAGTCTATACATCTTATCACGTAATGTGGTAAGAAATGACCAAACGCGGGACAAATATGAATTGTCGATTGTTTTCTCGACGTGCTCGCGATTTAAGTGGGAAATACGCAGCTCTCCTGAGAAGAGCAATGAGCATCGTGTTCGCCGGTGGCAATACGACTTTACGAAGATTCACAACCGGGAAACGAGTGTAAATGTGGTGTCGCAGTGAGCTAATATCGCGTAAATTGATGTCTGTAGAACACGCGGACACTGGGGAGTTGGACCGCGGGATGCAGTTGCAATTCAGAGGCGCGGAATGCCGCGACTATTGCGCTCGCGACCACATATAACTATGCGAACGTGCATGGATAGTTATTTCTCTTTCATTCTCTCTCTCTCTTTCTCTCTTCTTTTTCTCGATATAAATCAACTCCGGCGCTACCGTAAACTTTATTTGAAAGTACCGGGAGAAGATTTAAAGCCGTAGACAAAAATAATCTTGAGAAGGAGGAAGAAGGGAAACGAACGGTAAAGTGGCGGCATAGAGGCCCGAGTAAGGGGCTCTGTACTGTGGGTAGAAAGACGGACGAAAGAAGGACGGAAGGTGCGGCAGAGGGAAAGAATGAGAGTTTTCCCACGTAGATAGGATAGGAAGTAAAGTCGATAAGATGTATTGGACCGTGAACAACATTGGTTGCGGAGCTAACACTTCTTTACAAGGCGAGGTGGAGAGGACAGGGGTTAAAATTGCCATACCTACTGTTGCCATCGCCCTTCTTATCCACTAAGGCATTTTTCCGTAAATGAAATCGAAAAACTACAATTGCGCACTTAAGTGCGAGTGATAACATTTCGCTTATGTGTAATATCCGTCTAAGCGGAAGAAAATTTGAGAAAATACGCAAGCGAGTAAAACGACAACAATATTTCATGCTATGTTGAAATTCTCTACGACAAGAAGCAAATATTTTAAGTGAATGTTAAATCGTAATACAATTACATAAGGTAATATTACGAAATTCTTTTTATTTACAATTTAAATGTATATGTTTTTAAAGATAATAAAAATGTCGCCATTGTAATTATTTTTTATTTTATAAAAATAGTTTATCATAGAAAAAGTAAAAATATTAAAAGTTGAGTTATCCTATTAATCGTATTTTTTTTTATATTTCATTATTTTTAAATACAATTATTAAATTATTTGTTTCTTTTCTTATATTTCTTTCTCTTTTTCTTATTTTACAAATTTTAGAATTTAAAAAAAATTTGTTTTGTTTCATTAAATATTATTTTATTTACTAATTTTAACAAATTTTAACAAAAATTTATTTTTAATAAATCAATAAAATCAAATTCTGTACAATAAAAATGAGCTTTTATCTTAAAATTATTAAGGAAAGTAAATGATTACGTAAAATGATACTATTCCTTTATAACAAAGAAATATACTATTATGTTATGTTTCAAATTTTATTTTATCGTATTGATTAGTATATGATGCGTTGCGTACTTAAGCATACTTTGCAATCTTTAGGATAAATAACTCGAATAGCTCAAGTTCCACGTGGCGGTGAAATGCCTGCCTTCGTGATATCGCGTGCGCTTTTGTCCCTTCAACAAGAACAGGGCGAAGTTTCGCTGAAGCGGTATAAGTTATCGTCAATCTTGAGACGACCTGCGATATTTGCATAAAGAAACTTTTATACGGAAAAGAAAGAGCGCGGAAGAGACTACGACCAATTTTCCCGCAGCGTGTCACATAACAGCATCCTTCGCTTTAGTATCCTTCGATTCCGACGCATGTTTTCAAAGTGTCCAACAAATGCAAGCATAAATTTTGCGTGTATCGGAAACTTGAAACCTGTCAATGTTGTATACAATGAATTATGCACTTACGAAACTTTAATATTCACAGCATGTCAAATGCATCGAAGACAATGTCGGTATTTTTTGAAACTTCAGCTTTAATTCCATAGTTTTATATTTAATTTTTTTAAAAGTATATGGGATGTCTTAGCAAATTAACAATCAGATTTTTAAGGAATACGTAAGTTGAGGGTTAATGATATTCTAGCTGTATACTCCTCGGAAATTTTTTCATACTAAGTCATTTATGCAAAAGTTAATTTTAGGATTTAAATTAACAATAATTATTTTCAATTTTGCTTTTATTACTTAATATTTATTATTTAATAGTTTACAAACTTTAATATACATAGTTTGCAAGACATAATATACTTTGTCAAAGTTGGATGTTCTGTCTTTTATTTTTTTTATTCTAGTAATTATACATGGAGGTATTTATACATAGGTATATTCTATCGATATATCGTATAATTTAGGTTATTATATTTAAGTTATTATATTTAGATTATAGTAATATATGATGTAAATAAGATAAAATATGAGATAAAATTCCATACGAGTTTATGTAGTTCAGCAGAAATTGTTGCCTATGCATCGTTGTATGCATGCTTATAGAATTTTAGGACCTTACACCCCTGTGATATGACGCATACTGTACATGCACAAGAGAGTCGTTTTATTGCGCATATGGGATGGTTTAACTAAATTACTTTCCGCGTAACCGCTGAAGCGGTATGACATAGCCGCATAGTTCACGGATCAAAGGTTACTGCCGAACATTCCCAGCCTTTCATGTGCCGCGCGGTAACTTTTCGTTAGACTAGCCAATTTTCCAGCCATCAGGATAATCGTTAATTTTGGTTTTCGTCGTAGTTTATACTGTTAACATTCGATCGATTGTAATCTTCATAGATATTTGGAAGTCACTTTACGTGGTAAAGGATTTCATTACGCGATGTGTTTAATGAATGTTCCATCCATTGCTTGTGTAATTCTCCTATTAGAATTTGCGCATTATGAACTATTTATTTACAATTTTCTATTAACTATTTAGAAAATAATTGCAGTTTACAAGTCATATTATTATATTTATTAAATGTTACTGCGCCGCGTGTATAAATACAAAATGCATTTATCATAATTATACATAATTATTATAATAATGAAAATTAATTATTATCTTATTTGTTATCTACAAATATTTCATATAAAAAATGGGATAATTGATCTTTTCAAATAATATTATAGAATATAATATTATAAAAATTGAAGATAAAATTATAAACAATATTATAGATTAAAAATTTGCCTTTGATAAAATTTCTCTTATTAGCATCAATAAAAGTTTCGTAATATTTATTGTACACACGCATAGTGTATCTATTTTATACTGACATTCTATTTAAAGGCTATCTTACACTATAAACAAGTGCAAAAGTTTAGACTAATTACTTTAGAAGCTTCGCAATCGATCTATAATCAGTTTTGCTTTGAAACTATAAAGATTAAGCGTTATTAAATTAACAATGCAGTGCTTGCGTTAAGGGATGCGATTGTAATTCGTTTCATCAAAAAATAACGAGAATATTCGACGCGGATGCAAATCGATAGAAAAATCCAGTATGCATACTAATAATATTGAACTATGATGCTTCTGTAATGATAGTCTCCGCAGGGAGATAGTCACAACTCCCTGCTCCATCTATAAATTGAACCACGATCTCTAGAAAATCTACCGCAAGAGTCTGTGTGGTGAAAATTTCACGTAGATTCAAAATATAGCGATTTACATTCATTGAAAAACATTATACAGAAAAAATGTATTGTCTATTAATGTTGGAGTATTTTGTATTTTGTATTTTCAAAGTATTAACAGAATACATTCCGCCTGTACATACGTACAAAATGATTAATATATTTTAAACTGAATGTAAATTATGTCAGATATATAATTAGTATAAATTATTAGTATAAATTAGTATAAATTATAAATTGTTTCGATAATCAGAATTCCAAGATTACTTCTACATATTTCCTTAGTCATAAAATAAATGGTTGATAAATATATATTAATTATATATTGATATATATTGATATATTAATTTTTCAATATTCAATACTTACAAGTATATTGTGTGCACACGTTGTACATTTGTGTGTGGATCAAAAGTATGTGGTCGCGTCTGAAGAAAGCGAATGAAGGTAGAACGCTCATAATGGGCAAGGGTGAGACGAGTGGCGGTATAGAAGAAGCACGTACGTGCCAAGATAAGTTGAATGGGGTAGACGGGGTGAAAAGCCACTTCGATGATGTATCGCGTCAGAAAGCAAAGAAATCGGGGTAATAGGACTACCGAAGTACGTGAGTAAACTCGTATGTAGGTAAGGAGGCGTAGTGCCGCGTAAAGGACAAAAAATACGAAGGAGAGCCCGATGGTTGTGTATGCAAGGTCACGGTGACAGAAAAAGATTCTTGCTTCCGCAAAGTCCAAATACCTCAAGCAACGAAGTTTGCAATAGAACATGCTCCTTCGAGCACTTTTGTTACGATGTAACAAAAAAAAACACAATGTAATATTTACTTTTCTGAGTTTGGGTATTATCGAAGAATAGTTTTTTCTAAGACAATATTCTTTAATTCATTGCGATAATAACATTAAAAATAAATAATTGAAAATTTGATGTATATCTACTTTGTGATTTTTATGGATAAAACAAATGTAAAAATTCTTGTAATTTTTATATAACTTACTTATATTTTAAAATTAATAACTTTATTACTGTAAAGAAGCAAAATTTATATTATTTATTAAACTGGCATATTTGTATACTATTTCCTGTTTGATGACTAATTTAATAAACGAATATTTAATTTTATTGCACGCTATTAATTTGCAAGTAGATTATTCTTACTTTTGCACTTTTCGTTGCATTGTAATAACGTGTTAGCTGTATGTATAATGTTTAATAGTAGACTATTACATTTTGCATGTATGTCATATGTGTAATGACATTCTACATATTACACAATATGACACACGTCTAATAGAAACAGAAACAGAACATGATATTATAAATAATATATGCGCAATATGTTCTCGTGTATATGAATATTTTAACGGTTACCTCCATGGAGTTTGTGGAAGTGGTATGTTATTCGATAACATTCGCGACAAATGTGGCATAATTTGGAACAATATTTGCTTAAATTAAAATTGCTTAGCTAATTAACATGTCTCATCATTAAATCGACGGTGCTTTATTACTTGTCGAAGCTTGGTATTTCGCCGTAACTCAAAAGAAATTTGAAAGAACGAGCAGTGTGGACGTGAAAAGAAAAGAGAAATACAGAAACGTTTTTATTTTGCAGCGGATCAACGTGCGATGACAAACACGGGATTTCATGAAAGACACGAATATATCGCGAAGTTGTAAAATTTCCTTTGACGCTTCACAGACTGGTACATTGCTCGACTAAAAGAGCACCCTTTGCGCGGACGCCATTAAGGGAGGTTGAATGTCTTTCCGTAGACGATGCAGATTCCTTTCATTTCGACATATTCTTTGTAACAGCTGTGGAACAGCCTGAGCGTCTAGAGAAACTGATGAGCTCGTTGCATCAGTCAGCCTTACTGTACACTTACTGAGACGTCGAAGGAAGTGCCAAGGAAGATTTAAACTCTGCGATTCGAAAAACAGTGAAACACGCATGAAGTGTGATTGGTCACTTGATTTCCTTAACTTATTTTTGTGAAACGGAAGGAAGTCTTAGAAGCAAATTACTGAAACATGTAAAATTGAACAAAATTGAATATTTCGTAATTATGTGATTATTGATGACAATTGATAATTCTATAACTATTATATAATCCTTTAACTATTATATAAATTTTATTTATTTAATTTATTTTATTATGTTATCCCTATATATTTTATTATCAACTAATGATATTATTACAATATATTAAATTTGCTTCTTTATTTTTAAAATTATGTTTAAATCAATTTATTTTGTTGCGTAGATGAATCAAGAGAACAATAAAAATGATTTTGATAAACATTTATTATACTTTTTTGTGTAATACTGTTAATTAGTATCAAATTATCGAAATTGTTTTAAGTCATTGTCTAAATTTCATCATTTTATCACAATGCTTGCGCGATGTATTCTTAAGCAAACTCAAATTTCGCGTCGTATAAACATGATTGCTCGACTTTTTACGACTTCCTTTTTCGTCTTCTTCGTGAGAGTCTAAGTAAAAAGTTTGCAAACTAGCAAAGCATGAGTGACTTAATGCATTAGAAGTTCTTTCACGAATTGCTCTTTTCACGCAGTATGTCGAGTCTCTACAATTCCTGTTAATTTGTCAATAAAAATAATTGAGAGAGGGAAAACCGCAAATTCCATAGACACAGATTATTGATACGATAACGATGTGAGCGGCTAATTATGAACGGCAAATGGTTTGATTATTTTGATTTATTGATTATTGATGTTACAGAGACCCGATACAAAAACATATGACACTATAACTCTATACAAATGTGTAAAATTGATTTATTTAACATTAATTTGCTGTTATAGATTTCGAGCTTAAAAGTTAACCGTGATATCTTGAAACGTTGCTCTTTTATCTTTTTTTTTGAATTCGTGTTCTGTAACTATCTTGTATCCTATTTCATTCTGTCTTGTCTTACTCCGCTGCAAAGATGATTCTAACTTCTCGTGTCGAGGTTGTGTAACTTTGGACAGGATTACCTACGCACAAGTCGCAGTTGCCATATAAGTTTATCTGAACTTTGATTAATGTCTACGCAGTTAGTTTCGATTAATATCAAGATTCTCGATAGGCAAAATTTACATTACATTACAACTTGTCTGCATTTACTTACACGAGATTTTGAACCGTTTGAACCGAAAAAGTACGCGTGAACGGTCGCGACTGCACGGGGTCCAATTATGACGAACCACTATCAGTTATTGAAGCACCGTTAAAAATGTTACAAAGTTATCAAACTATATTTTAATTGCGTGGGATAACGCAATAAATAAACGATCGGTTTCCATCCGTAGTATTGTCTCATTTTAAGTCATATATCAAGCGTTATAATATTAATAGATTAATATCATACATATTAACACAATAATATTTCATAATATTTCTACGAACAATGCGTCGATTGTTATATGCGCGCATAACGAATTAATTAATCGTAAAGTTTTCGTACATTACACAAAATTTTGCTAATTCTGATTGATTGCGATTGTGTGCTTGACTGTACGACCGTGTGATAATGAATTTAGCGCCGTTGTCGAAAAGTAAAACCATAAAATAAATCTCGCTGATGCCGTGAGTCGTTGAAGCATTTTGTGGGCGTTTATTACGTGCTTTCATTAAAATCTTTATGAAATATAGCAGCATGATTTTAATGGAGAACGTTACACAGTACGACCAACTCCTCTCATAAAGCAATCAATAAATCCAAGAACACATGTTGCTTATACGCTTGGTAAAGTTACCAAAAAATTATATATTTTGAATAGAAATATAAAGTATAATGTTTAAGAACTAAATATGTTTGAAATTTTAATAAATCATTTTTCTTTTTTTACAATACATACTTTTTCATAAAATTAAAATTAATTTTTTATTATAATGTTATAGTATTAATGTAATACGCAATCTTTAATCTAATTGCAACTTTGTTACAATTATATATATATATTTACACATATGTATATCCCAAATATTGTAAAAAAATATCTACTTTTATATATCGTCTACGAAAATACTAAGGTGATACTTTCTTCCCCCTTGATCTAGCAAGTTTTATTTTATCTTCATAATTTAAAATGTTTAATATATTATCGCACTTTTTTTCAATTTTTTTATTCATTATTTTGATAGATTAAAGGAGGAGAAAGTATCACCTTAGTATTTTCGTAGACGATATATAAAAATAGATATTTTCTTACAATATTTCGGATATACTCGTGGAAGCTAGTTGCAAAAAAATATCGTTACTTAATCGGCTACATAGGTCGGTGGAAAAACGTAAAATTGAGAGTGTCGCATTGCGAAGACGCGTTTGCTTGTGAATGTCGAGAATCATTCGAGCAAGTTTTCGAGGAGAGCGTGCACCAGTCGCACGAAGAGTACCGCGTATCCGAGGTGCTTCAGTGCATGGCCTCGAAGGTGGTGAACGAGAACGTTGAAATGCCGGTCGGTATGCGGCGTATTACCCTCCCATTTCCGTAATGTCATTCGCTGGGGCGAAGTGGCTTCGAACATCAAAAGGCGGAATATTTTCTGATGGAAAAGCGCGCTCTCCCCCGCTCGCAAAGGAGACCTGCAAGAGGAACCCGTGCGCGCGGTCCCCGCATAAAAGAGGGGTTCTTTAATAAAAATAAACCCGGGATATTCGTATTTTCATAAACTTTCCGCGCACAGCCTATCTGCGTCCGGACGGATAGGCGCGCTAAAAGCTCTACGTTTCCTCGCGTGCCCGTCCCTAACGGTGAAATGCTATCTCGAGCGAGCAAAGTTTTTCAGCATTTTTCAGCGACGTGGAGTGTCGGCAGAGAAGCCGACTGTGGGCCGAGCCACATCAAACGAACTGTCTAACGAGCATTATATCTATATATCGCGGTTACATCACGAGGAGGGAGGGCGAGAAGTGCGTGAGAGAGGTGCGCATCGGAGATCCCGGGAGTATAAATTGGAGAATGAGTGGCCTTACGCAAAAGCGCTTCAAAAGAACAAACGCGCGTCGGGTCTTCTGCGAATTAACACTTTCTACATTTTTTAGAAGTACGTCGCCGTAATTCGCGATGCGGTTGTGCGTTTTTGTCGCCTTTCACAAGTGCTCTCAAGCGTAGAATATGAGATAAAGCAGACATTTTCGTTCTACTACGTTAGTAGAAGCTTACTACGTAAACGTCAAAATTAAAATTTCAAAAATGTTTTTCGCAAAAATAATGTTTATGAGTTAAAATTAACAAATTTTTAACAACAGTTTTTATCTCGTAATTTCTAAGGATTCGTCGATAATTTATTCGTCAATAACCAGCAAATAACTTGACATTTGAATTGATATTGTAAAAAATTTTGTATACATCTTCACCTCGATGAAAGATATCACAAATTCACAAGTTATAAGATTTTCATCTAATGGGCAGCTTTCGAAACGCGCCGTTGGCCGCGGAACGCTTGCGTTTCTCGTTCGCCAGAACAAATGGAACGGTTCTCCCGACTAAACTTTCTACTGATCGTAGCCGATCCTGATACATTTCAACCCACCACCATTCGTGGCTCGTCGAACAGCGGAAACTATCCCTTACCACTTTTCTTTCTACCTGTTCCTATCTCTCTCCCTTTTTCTCTCACTTTCCACCTCCTACCTTCTGACCGTTTAACACATACTCGCACATACACGATGCAGAACGTATAAGGGGCTCACCACGACTGGCAAATTTACTGTAGTAATGAAACTATCAGGTGGCCTGAGTTATATCGGAGCTTTGCCGCAAGCCCGCCAGCCAATAGCCTGTGGCCACTATTTGTCTGCTTGCCGACTACACCGATTAAGATACTCGTGCGATTAAATCCTATTCCGCACTTCAATTCCGGCTACGCGTGTTGTTGAAAATAATTTCGCTTAAATTGAATCACGCTGTGCAAACATTGATTTGAGCCGTTTTTCGCGAAACAATGATATAAGCTAGATTCTGTAAATTTTGAAACATCAAAGTGTTTATAATGATATACAAAAGAAGTATCAACTATTGAAGTATATAATTTTACAAAAAGAAAAAGAAAAAAACGAGATATATGTTTAATTTAATTTTGATGTATTAAAATAATTATTTATAAAAATTAATACACAATTTCTTTTATCCATTTTCAATATTGATTCTTATCGTTGATTTCTACATGAGTACTTACATGTCATGTCTATATAAATTAAATCAGCTACAATATTACTTAAATCTTAATTACAACATTTATTATTTTCTTTACATTAAATCTTAATAAGAAAAAGAATAATAATCTTTATTTTGCAATTTCAATCTTTATCGTATCGTGTTGCAATAGCGTTGAAAATAAATCGTTATTCCGGAAACTGATCGGTCCATCCCCGTGTTTCTTTTCACATTCAGCGCTCGCCGATGTCTCACGGTACGGAGGAGCTAAGGAAGTCAGCGTCTCGTGAAAGAATCGCGCATCGTCCTGCCATTCCACTGCCAGTCGCGTCGTTCCACCTTTTCGTCCTGAATAAGGTCGCGAAATTTACGGCCTACTTCCCCCGATGTAGAAGAGTATCGCGACGTCGGTGGACGCTGCCAGCAATTCGATTGCTTTCTCATCCGAACGTCAATCCCCCGAGGTCGTCGTTGCGGAACCATTCGAGCTGTTAATAATATACTGCCCGTTCGATGCATCGACGAAGCATATCGGTCTCGATCAGTGACCCCAACGACGAGCGAAAACGTATTCATCGGCATTTAACCCTTTGTGCGAAAATGTGATGGTAGGAGGGACACGTGACTCGGTTCGATCGACAAGACTCGTCGCTGGTGTCGGAAGGGTCTGAAATAACGTTGGCACCCCGTTAAGCAAAGATAATAACGTTTGCGAGAGCAATAGCATGGAACATTGGAAATGGTAATACGATGAAATGGACGTACGACGAAATCGGTAGCATAGAGAACCGGAGATATTGTATCCCACGTGCGTCTGACCATCGGTAGACAAATTGAACGCACGGTTGCGGTGACGTTATGACGCCGTGATGACTCGGAAATTATGGAGATCCGTTTGTATCAGCGATACGGTAGACGAGAGGATAAATTATCCGCTGTTAAGTATCCGGGACTCTATGCGTAATTTGCCAATGAAAAGCCAAAGATCAAATAATCGCTTGTGATCAATCTATCGTAAGCAGTGTTAATAATGTTAACTACGCAAAATGTGTTTTTTGATGCGTATTATGTGACAATTTATTATTCCGTTATGCATATTCCTGAAAAAGTAAACAAGTTATATTGCAACAAGAATATTTTATAAATAAACGTATGTATCATTTATTAATAATCATATTATTATTATAATAATTATATTGGTATTATTAATGCTGTAATATATTTATAAATGAAAAAGATACATTTATTATCATCAAATAATTGCATATTTATATAAGCAGATGTACTTAAATATTATCAATTGCTTACTTAAGCAATTGATTGTTTAATTAAAATAGCAAATATAGATGTTCTAATATCGCATTAAATTGTTTATATATAAAGATAGAATAAAAATAACAGATTGTACGTTGTTGCAGAGTGCTTACATATTAAAGAATGCCCTACATTTATTTTAACTCAGCTTAAATCAGATACACTAAATAAAAGATCTAAATAAAATTTGAAGCAGGTATCACCTAAAATCGTTTGTTTATATATATATATATATATATATATATATATATATATATATAACAAATATTTGTGCTTTATTTATAATTATACAGAGTGTGTTACAGAAATATATCGCATAATAATATTCCAATTAGAAATTTCTTAACTAGTTTTTCTCTTACTCAAATATTCGATGGAATATTATGGTTTTCATAACTTTTACGTACATTTTATTAATTTAATTTAAATGAAGTTTGTGAAAGTGAAAAAAGCAGATCTTAAAATATACAAGTAGAATGCTTTTTTAAAGGTCGTAGAATAACTCTATTAATTAAAATAATCCTTGACGTATTATACTAGGCGCAAAAGTTAAATGCAAATTTCAAAGTTAAATAATGTAGTATTAGATGTATTTTGTTATTGAACTTGAAAAAGTTGAAATGTTGCTCGATTTACATTTTGTCGGACCATTGATTTATTCCGACGATACCACAATACCTATATGTTGAGAATTAAATGGTTGGAGATTACATATCTATCTATGTATACGATACGATAGTATATGCCACGTATATGCTCATACAAGGACTGATTCACATAGAAATCGCCTCGAGGTAGTCCATGCCATGTCGTACCACATAAACCGCTGATAAGGCGACTCTGTGGCAACCCTATTGGCCTGGTTCCTGTCCTCCTTTCTGTAAAGAAGTCTGCAACCAATGTATATACAGTGACAACGAGGAGTGTAGTACATACTGTATATCAACTGCATCTACGCATTTTGCTATCTCTTGGAATTGTAATAATTCGAGTTTGCTCTTATTATCACGATTCAAATGAATGCATTCGTTAAACTTGCTACCACTGACGTATCTCTCTCGATTATTATTTCATGATTTCAATCTTTCGTTTTAAAAACACTTGTCATATCCACTTTTCACGATAGGACTGTGTATTTATGACTATGTTTGTATTAATGAAATTTCAGATGAATTGTTGAGCAAATTACGAACAACGAAATATTTTGCACATTTATTTCAATGCGCGTAACAATAACATTGCGCGCGATTGATTTAATAATAATACGCGGTGGCACGCACTTTGGTCCGATAATTAGGCAAACGTGCAAATCGTTACTTTTAAATTAAATTACAATCGTACGGGAAATAGTCCGAAAATACTCATAATTATAAGCGTACATCGATTTTATTAATAAGATATAATTTATGGAGTCATACAGTTACTGAGTTTTTATCTCATTATAATTCTTATAATTAAATTAATAATATATTTATTAAAAAAGAAAAGTTAATCATAGTTTATTGTAAAATAATTTTTTACATGATTTATAAATAAGAGAAAAATTAACTTCGTCACATATTGAATATTATATAAAATTTATTAAAATTATAATATTTTTACAAATATTGATATAAACTTTACAATTTTGTTGTAAATAGCGAATGTAATAATTAAAATTAAATGAATTTGATTTCTTATAGAAGTTATGAAAGCTTATTAAAGTTTTCTATAAAGAACAACATTTTTATTGAATAAATTTTCATTAAATTTTGTTTAAAATAGCAATGATTAATAGGATCTTAAAGAGAAAATAAAAATTTTTTAAAAATAATATAATACCTACGAGCACATTTACTTGGATATGAATTATATGAAGAAAATATGATTTCTATTAATGGTATTACAATTAAATTAATAACATGCTATATTCTTTTTTAAAAGATTGCAGATTGTAGATTGATGTAGATAAAAGTATAATAATAGTTATATAATATTTATAGAGACACAAAATTTATCCATTACACCTCAAAAAATTTACCCATAATTCATTGAATGTTAAATTTCACGTTGAAAGTTAAGTAAATACAATCTGTAGATAATCCAGTAAAGTGTCTAACGATAAACATCGATGGAAATATAATTCCATATATCGGGATTGTCTGTTTGTCGTGAATTGTTTGTTGCAAACATTGAACGAGTAGATTTAATCGCTAGGCATGGTCAATGTCAGACTACAATGTGTACATACTTTGCTCTTGCAATATCTAAAAATTTACGAGTATATGTGTACAAATGTGTACAAAATTTAAATATCGAAAAAATTAATAAGCGCAATTTATATATATTTATACTATTTTATATTTGTTTTCGTAATGTTCAGTTCAATTGGAAAGCTTTTCGCAAACTCATAATTTATGTGCTAGCAAAAACTAAATATACGGTCCAGGAACACTGATAAACATAACAGAATTCTTTGATGTCTTAGTTTATGAGCTAGTTTTATATAATGATCCCTCTTTTTGCGATGATTATCCAAAAAGATAAATTGGGAAAGGGAGATCGAGCGTATTGATTAGTAAAATGTTTGGCGCGAGAGTGTTTGTAATTTCATATTTAGATAATCTGCTTCGAATTTAATTTTTCAACAGTTTTCGCGAATGTAAACAGAGTAATAGTTTCAATTTTATTTAAATGTAGGTAATTTTCTAAACGCAGTATATATAAAAATAATATCTGTTGTTACATTTTCTATATTATATTTATCATTTATCATTTAAATTGAAATTAGTAAAATCTTATTTTAATAATAAAGTGATAAAATTGATATCTTTTCTTTTTAATATATAATTTTATAAAGATTTTTGATTAACAACATGCAATTCTATAATTCCTTGCTAAAAAACAATTTTGAAATTACACGATCGGTAAACGAGAACGGTAGAGAACAAATTTACAACGTTTACATTTCAAACACGACGGTCCTTGCCAAAACAATTTTCGTAAAAAGCCACGTACACGTAAACAGCATGCGAGGAAGCAACTTCTCTCGGATAGCCCATAAAAACTTTATGAAGCATGTCAATTCCATCTATCCACCGTCACCGTGTCGTTCCAAAAAAATAGGCGCTCGCCGAAAGTCGATCGTGGGATTTCCTACCGTAAAAGTTTCCTATTCAAACTGTAAGCTGTTAGCGTAGTGAGTGAGGATGGTCCCGCGTCTAGATGGCCCCGTTCGTCTGCTTGAAAAACCAAGAATGTCCTTCGCTATAAGCTTGGCAATGATCCGGCAAACTCGCGGTAATATTATGAGTTTGGAGAATTTTGATCGTGACCGCGTGAGCGAAAGTTTCAATCGTGTTTTGCCAGCACAACTCCGTGAGTTCTTTCGATCTTGTGTATGTCCATATGCCTTCTTTTGGTGCCACTCCATTAAACTCTACTTCCTTTACAATTTATATATAAAGCTAAAATTAAAGACGCGCAAGTGGATTATTTGAAATGCAAAATGCCTGCTAAACTTCAGGTTCAGTAACATTTTTTCACTGCTTTACGTAATATTTGAGCTATAAATCTTATCTTTTTCTCAATTAATTGTAATAATTTTTGAATATGAGCGAATTATTAAAAAAATAAAGATTTATATATATATATATATATAAAATTCTAATAACCTCTATATCTATTTTATGTCTTCATTCCTTTGCCTTTAAATGCAAGAAAAGAAAGTCATGCTCTTGAACGAAACATTTCTATTAAATGTGTGTGTGTGTGTGTGTGTGTGTGTGTGTGTGTGTGTGTGTGTGTGTGTGTGTATGTATGTGTATGTGTGTAGTTTTTGCCTTTGTGCGATAGGCAGATAAACACGAAAGCATCAAATATTCACCAACTTGACATTCGCCTGCCAGTTACCTGTGTTGCCCGGAGGACAATCGAGGCCCATCCTCTCGTTCGATCGCGTTGCACGATCTCCCGGGGAATTATTTCTCCGTCGTTCTCGGTTATAACCCTGCGCGGTCGACATGAAACGGAATAAAGTATCCGTTGTTCTGCCGCGGTATTCCCATAGAAACTTATTAACGTACAATCGTGGTGTCAAGGCGAGAATGTGCGCGCAGAGCGTACAATTTATACAGCAGATACGTCCTCCCGCCGGCAACAAAACGTACACCGTTCTACCGTGCCATCGTAGTTTCACCAGGCCGCTCACGCAGTGGCACGTGTTCGGTATCCCGACTCTGGAATAACTGCTGGGATACTTATACAAATTGAGACGTGAAAGAAATGTGTCCCACGACGCGCGCGCGGCAAGCCTATTTTCCCATCCTCGCCACTCTTCTTAATCTTTCCGCTTTCCGTTTCTATACCTTTCGCAGTTTCCCTCTACCTCGGCTCTTTCTGCTCGCACGTTCTGGGAGTATGTATTCCCGTAACGTGTGCGCGAATAAACAAAACGTGCAGTAATCTCTGCACGCAACCCGACGAATGCCGCTCTTTATCGTGGAAACGCCGTTTACCCGTTTCAATATCAGCTCGCTAAACGAGATCTCAAAGGAGCCACCGATCTAGGAGGTACCCATGAATTTCCCCGAGCGCTCCGCGAGATTCCATTACGAGATGGTACGCGGCGAGGGCTGCGTTTACGCTTCACTGGCACGCAGATGCGTCAATCAGACTAACAGGGAATTCGGCTGGTCTGATATGTTGGTATTGAGTCGCGATAATCGAAAATGTTCATGTACCCTTCGGGCAAAACGATTGTCAATCAGATTGATCGATAGATAAGGACCATTCGCATTCGCGACTCCTCCACGAATCTTCTGAAATTCGATTTTACACGCGGGGTATAGCTTTGCTGGACGTGGTCATCACGTTAAAACTGTCCGGCATTGACAATTAGTTTATGAATGTCGGTGACAGATAAAAACGCAGATGATTGATCGAAATAGATTACGGATATCGCTTCGAATATTAAGCAATGCATAGAAATTTCTATACTAATTTTTTTTAATTTTTTTTTCAATATACAAGATACAATGTTATACAAAGAATATGAAATTATACGTATTTCTTTTATATAATTATCTAAATTAATGCGTTTAATCATTTTTTTAATTGTACTCAAAAGTATATTAGTTATTTTAAGCTATCACATATGTTCAATTTAATAAAGCGATTTCTAATATTGTTTTGAGAAAAATTGCAGATTATTATCGGATCGCTCGATGTTACGAGAATAAATTTATGCATCGATAATGGTTTTACAAATAGAAGAAATTTCATGTTTACTAAAACTCTGAACGTGTATTCTTCCATTCGTTTTATACGAAATTGATATCGAGATGTGACCGACGATGGCATAATTCAATATGATAACAAGGGATACATTAGAATGACCATCCATTGCATTACTTACCATTGATAAACTCTGGACGTGACATCACGTGTATTGGTATATAACGACGAAACTTGGCATTGTTTTAGACCATATGAAGTTGCAAATCTCGCGTGTATTTATAATGGCGATTGTTTCGAATGACGAGCATTAAAATAACATGATATAATGAAATTTCGGACTGATTCTGTGTTGAACCAGTATATTAGAAGAATATATGTATGCACACACACAATCTCAATGAGATTTTAAAGAATCTCAAAAAGAATATACGATCATGGAAGAATATTGTAAAAAATATCGATTTTTACATCCGAATTTTTACAATATTCAAAATGAAAATTGATTAGTATAAACTATATAATATTTTGATACATGTAATTTCCTCTTTGTTTAATTGCAATAATCGAAACGCATTAAACACCGAATTTATTCAGAAATTATCACAGTAATTTCAATCTCAAGTTATAATTGTGCAAATAGCAGATATAAATAGTATAATAAATATTATAATATATATAAATAGTAATGCGAAAACAATATATCGCTTTATTTTGTATACATGTTACATAAAATAAGGATGAGATCTATTTGGCGCATTTTGTTGTTGGAAGATGAATATTTTATATAGAGAAGCATAAAATTGAATTCACGCTGGATCGAGAACGAAAACATATATTTTCACTTAGCGATTAATTAACTGTTGCATCGGTGAGTGTTGCTACTAAAGCGGTGTTAATTGCGAGGTATTCAAGAGATCTTTTAATAAAATTACATATGATTAATTTACCGCTATGATTTTTATACGCAGTCTGCACGTAGATCGCAGGTGTTGGCCAGCGTATTGTGCACGAGAGAGAACAATAACTTACTCGAGATTCAAGAAACTGCATTACGGAACGGGCATAAACTCCGAGACTTCAGCATAAAATTTTAATCGAATAAAATTGTGCCTCTGCTATACATTTCGGTCAGTGAAGCTCCGGTATAAAGGAAAATGATTCTATTTCTCTTTTGTATGGCTAATATTTATTGCCCATCTATTTTTCTTTCTCCTATGCGAATGTAATGAATCCGTTTTTTGATCTCGTGGTTAATAAGACGATAATTAAACAATAATTAGAAACTCGGGTAAAGTTCCCGTTAACAAAAACTTTTGACGCCTCAGTGAGACTATTAGAAATCGATGCAGTGCGCATTTCATTCTAAAATATACAATGAAGTATATACAATAGAATATACAATAAAAATATAAACATCTCTATCATTTCTTAGTATCGTAATATATAAAATGAACAAAAATAAAAATATTTATTTTTGTTATATTTTAATTATAAAAATAAATTTTTGTTTTATAAATTTTATATTACAACTTATTTTCAGTTCTATTAAATTAAAATTAAAATACTCGTTTTATTGATGTCATCAATTGTGTTTCTAATTATTTTATCTTTATACACATATATATATATATATATATATATATATATAATAAATTTTTATATATATTATATGAAATAAGATTAAAAGTTAATTACAAAAATTTGCACATAAGTATTGATTCAATTAAATTAATATATGAGGTATCAAAACATTAAATAGAAAGTAAGAGAGATAGAGAGATATAAAAGAAAGAAGATACATTTTTCGAGATGTAGATCATTGATCTCTTTACTTCTATGTTAATGCTAATCAAGATCACATTAATGTTTCTTTTTATTTTGTCATTGAAATAAATCAATTTTCTTCTTTACGCTACGATGTAAAATCCATCCGTATTTGAACTTTGTTAATAAATAATTCTATTTGACGTGCATTGGAATACGCTTACTGCATTCTTTCTACGTCTTCCTATTTCAGTCAGTGGTCGCGTGATCGTTATTCTCGAATCTGCCTGCTGCGTTTCTCGCGTAATTAGCGGAACCACGTGCGAGCAAAACTTGGCCCATAAATTTCGAGGAAATGGCGTCACGTCCGATCTCTCTCGCGATCTTTCCATCTTTCTCTCGACGCTCTATCCCCGACTGCTCGGCGTATTAAACGTTATTCTCCTTTCTAAAATGTCTCTTTCGCGTTCTGCGGCCAAATCGGAGAAATCAGAAGACGCTACCCACGCTGATCACGTACCGCGTGCTGAGGCCAATCTGTTCTCCCCTGCCGTCACGTTTGACAGTTTATGTCATTCGCGTTGCGCTCCGTCTATACGCGATCTACCTTTCCAACTTGGGTAAGATGTCAATCATGTTTCAGCCCACAGGTTTCGTCGCCAGAATTCGAATTTTCGGGCGCTTTATGGCTATATCCGCCGTCAAATCACGGCATTTCAGTGAATTATGAGGTTCCCGACGAAAGACGAGCCTATTACTGTTATCTAGATCACAGAATTATATTTATTTTACGAGCTTTTTATCAATAAATGCTTTTATATCTTATGCTTTCGCTTGGTCTGAGCTCTCTCTTGAAGAAGTTACGTAAACGAAACATTTCACATTTAGATATATATATATATTTTTTTCCCCATTAAAACTTTTTCTTTTTTTTTTAGAACAATAACTAATATTTTGTATTTTACTTAGATTATTAGAACATAGTTTAGCAAAGTTATTTAATAGTCTCTCATAATTGATGAGTTGTATTGATCCTGTAACAATCGAGATATCTTTGTCATTTGTAACTGAAACATTTCTCGTCCGATTAAAAATACATTTTACTATTGTTTAATTTAATTTAAAAAGTTTTTCGACGTTATTCCTTTAATCATTATAATAACTAACTCGAAAGCGTTCATATTTATTAAGAAATATTATTCAATACTTTGATAAAATGACATTAATAAAATTATTTGACGTGGTAGAACAGTCAGCGAGAATTAGTCACCGCTAGATACTAATCATTAAACGCCTCATAAATATAACTGAATGAGATAAATACCTGACCATGTTTCTCTCGTCAAATTCACATTCGTGCATATGTCGAAATATTTGCGTTGCCGGTCGAGCAGAGATATATCGTCCAGTCTTTTCCATGCGCAGGCGTGCGATCGGTCTGTTTCAGGTTCAGAGGTCGGCTTCAAAAATGACTCGCGTGCCTGTTAGAGGGCTTTCGAGCGGACGACAAACACGCGGCTACACGCGACACTCGGCCGCCGTGATTTTCAAACCGTTAACAGCCGGCCGTCGAATAGTGCCGACGCGAACGCCAACAGATTAATGCTAATTTACTCGATATTTACGCTTCTCCTCGACACTGTGGCCGGGCAACATATTTCCATTGTTTTACTACGGTGTGTCAATATTGAATAGCGCACGGTGATAGACTATCGGGATATTTACTATGGCGTTGTCTACGCGTAAGCTTCAAAACGCGAGCATGCCGTATAAAACTGATAGATTGTTCGATTATTAAACATAAAATTTGAAACTTTAGAGTTGAGCAAATGTAAAAAAGTGCCACTCTTGAGTCTGAAGCATACTAATCTTAAAACTAGTTTGAATCTAATGACTTTACGCTTATTGACAAACGCCTTTTGTATTTCTAACTGCGCTCTATCTTGAAGGCTACACTGAATCGCATTTTAATATTCAAATAAATTCATTTGTCAATATTTGTATAAATATGATGTTATTAAATCACTTTACTGCGACGATGTTTGTTGCAGTGAATTCAACTACGATACGTGAATCGAAGAGACATAATATGATTTCCGAGAAATTCCTAAATTCTCGGCCCTAAGGAAATCAAACGCCACCAGAGACAACAAGATATTATAACGAAGGTATGTCAACATAGGTCGGAATTCGGTGCATAATTCAATAGAGGGATAGAGAATAAGATAGAAAGAGAAAGAAAAGGGAAAATGGAATGAGAAGGGTAGAGAGAAAGAAACATGTTAAATTCACGTACGAAAAATGAAATGGAATATAGGAATAGGTGTAAGAATCTCCAGAGAATGGAGCTGATTCGCATCTTTCGTATAAGAAATCTGTTTTTTTTTTTCTAAAAATAAAATTGAAAAATTGCAATGTAAATGGGGGTGCTAGGGTCATATAAAAACTTTTCTAAATAATTTAATAAATAAAAGAATATAAATAATTAATTATTAATAAAATATATCAAATAAAAGATACCATATTTCTTTTATTAAGAGAAAAATTTAACTTGAATACTAAGATCTATAGAGAAATTGCGTAGCCTCGGCGTCAGTCAAATCATTACATAATTATTATGTAACGTAAACATTTGTTTTAATAATAAACAAGATAATAATGCATACGGTGTATGCATTCTCTGCATGCTATTATCCAAAATTTCATGAGAAATTTATGTATTGTTAATTATATACCTTCTTTATTTTTTAGTTTTAATAATTTTAATAGTTAGAAAAGCTGTTATGCCTTTTAATATAAAATATTTTTTAATTATTTGTTTGATGATATAATAATTGCATGATGATTTTACATTATATAATGAAATGTGTTTAACTCTTTTATTATTTTATTTATTAAATTTTTAGTACAAATAAACATCATGTGTAATCAGAATGATCAAAAATTTTTTTTGGTACCAAAATGTAGGGGATGAAGATGGGGGTCTACAGTTTGTTTTCTCAAGAATTTAAGCAATCTGGAGCATTTGGAATCGCTGACCTACGTTTGTACAGTTCCATTCTGCTTAACTCAGAGCAGTCAGCTGTACAATTGTCAATAAAAGTTTGAAAGCACAAATTGATGCTGATTGAATTGTGATATAAAAAGAAGAAATTTAATTAAATTAGATAAAATTAAAATGAAATTCTATTTACCAATAAATAAATTTAATTTGATCGTTAAACAAATAATCAATTGGAATAAATCACTTCAAATACGGTCAAAATTAGTACTTAACAACATTATTAAATTTATTTTGTAATTAAATTTATTTTTAAATACATTATTAATTTACAAATTTCACGCCGTTACTATCAAACACAATTCGAAATTGAAGCTAGAATAATAATAATAATAATAACACAAATTAATAATAATGCTATTTACCATATGTTATAAGTTTTAATTTCGATAATCTTAGAGTGCAAATTATTATTATATTATTGTTACTTACACATTTTAAAATATTATATTATATGTTTTATTTAAATTATATATCCAATTTTATTATTTTTTATAAATAATATTTCTAAATGCTATTGCGAATTGATACTTCGAACGAAATTCCACTCAGCAAAGAGAAAAGATTGCAATACTTACGTATTCAACGTTTCTTTTTTCCTGTTCACACACAGTTGCTTACAGTTTCCAGCGCGCTGTAAATTAATGATTCGCTTTTTCATAAACAGAAGATTTCCTTGTGTACCAGTGCATCCTTCGCTATTAATTCAGGGTTGATAATCTCTTATATCATTTCTCAGCCGTCTCGCTACGAAATGCCGTGGTGAATACTTGCGTACATCGCGAATGTACGTACCTTTGTCGCGTGTCTCTGGAGATTTTTCCAGCTGGGAATGAAATGCGGCTTGCAATTAGATCCACCTAGTCCAGCATATTTGCAGAACTGCGCGCAAGATACTTTCCATCCACGCAATTTACATCACTTCCCAGCCTGTTCTTACCATTTAAAAGCACTTTTATAGAAGTTATTATTTATATTTATGCATTATTTTATTGTATTTAAATTGATTGACACGAAGAGCATCAATAAGACGTGATTCATTCAGCAGACGCGATAAAATCTGTAAAAATTCCATAAAAGTTTCGGCGGTTTCATTTTTCTGTATTAATTTCACGCATTCATGAAACTCATCGGTATACGCTGCGTTGGCATCGACCAAAATTGCTACCGTCTGCCAACCCAATTATTTCGTAATCAGTCAACCAATAGGGTAGAGTCTGTCTGGTCCGTACGTTCCGATCTGTACGTTTATTACGGATGATAAACATAATTTAGTTACGTATAATATCTTCAAATTTAATCGATTAAGAGTGCTAGTCCTTCAAAATTTAATATATTTCTTGCGATAGTATGATAAACTTTTATTAATTATTATTTGTAAATTGTAAAATTTTATCTTTTGTACAACATATCTCAGAATCTCAAAAATATTGATTTATATAAATATTTGATACATTTCATATTTTTTGGAATTAACGTGAAAAGTATTAATGTAAAACTGATATTTTATATGTCTCAATATTGGATCAAATCAAAAAGTTTATTGCAAAAATTCAAAGCTTTAAGTGATATTAAAAATTTATCATTAAAAGATTTGCCATTATTCTTAGACATTAAAAATTACATCTTAATATTTTTAATAGAAATTTATTTTAAACAATATATTTCTTTAAAGTAAAGACAAGAAATTTTTACTCTTAGGCACCAATAAATGGTTTAAAATGTTGACGGAAAAAGTCTTCTATTCTCGTAGAATAAATTTCGTTTAAACGTTTGTTTAGCATTCTCGTAATACAACTTTAATGAAGAAAAATCTTACGTCGCATATCCTTTACATAGCATCATACCATATCAGACCAACAAGTTTAATCTGTTTAGAGCGATATATCATTGCTAACGCTTATTCCACAGTCTGCCAGTTCTTCCGGTGCAAAAGAACAATGCTGAGATTTATATGGAAATTTGCCGTTCCTCTTATATTTCATGTATATTAGTTGGAGATCTCTGTGGTGAAAAAATGTACCTATACAGCATATGTCAGCTTTTCAAGCTCGTTTCACGAGCATTTTTATCCTACATTTCGATTTGCATTGTAGATTTAAGCGGAAAAAGCATATAGAAATTTTTTAGATAGAACTTTAGTTACATAATGCGACATCAACGCCAAGATTATGAAGCTGCTATATATCGGTTTTGCATTAACGATTTCTACGTTATTTTCAAAGAGCTCCAAATTTTTTGTCAAATCTTTATAAATCGTTGTCTTTACAATTTAACGAAACAAAAAATAAAATGAAATCTAATAAGAACGTCGCGTTGTTTTATGCACGCAATAAATGTCAAGCAGTAATTAATCAAATTATTCTAAATTAAGTCGCGCTTCAACACGAAATCGCACGAAACGACATAGTGCGTGTAAGAATGGTAGAATTTCGCGGTGAATCTATAGCTGCAGAGCTTCACCGACGCTGCTTGGTGGTTGGTTAAGTAACGAGCGGTGCATATTTAGCCGCGGCTTCTCTGCAGAGACATGCAAATGTACGGCGATGGCTTCTCTCGGTTAGTTGCCTTTATACTATGTGAAATGTACTCCGCTTCATGCTTAATCAAGATTTCGCTGGCCATTATACTCCGGAGAACTATTTTTCATAAAGTTTTGCATTTTGACAAATCTGCGATGTGTAAAAAGAGCATAATATTTTTACATAAATTTTTTATTTGTTTTTATATAATATTCAAATATATATTGCATATATATAATTTTTCAGTTTATTCAAATTGCATATAGCTTATTATTACTACATTACTTATTATTTAATTATTCTATAAACAATATATTGTTTATTTTTAAAATAGTATAGACCGTTGAATATATCAATGATTATTATAAGAAAAATCAAATGTATATATATTCTTGTTGAAAAACCGAGAGTTTAAATTTACATATAATATATTTTTTTATTATATTGAAAAAATTTTTCTTTATGTTTATTTTATATATTTATATATATGAATAAATTATTGATATATAAATATTAAATATGTTAAATATAAATTAGCAAAGATTAAAGAAATAAAAATCAAATTATATTAGGAACTTATCATTGTAGACTTATGTTTCTACATATAATTTTTTATTTATGCAATAGTATAACTGCAATGTGTAAAAACTTGCATTTTTATTCATCTTTACAAACGGGATATCCGCAACAGTCCGGAAAAACTTTTGTCTTATCTTCTTCGTGATATCCTACCTGAGTCCCTGGGGCACATTGAAACACGGCACATCTAAAATTTATAGAAAATTAACTAAATTCTAATCTCTGAAAACGTTGAATTTCACAAATTGTTTAACTTACGTTTTCATCATCATTGTCTCTTCAAGACATGTTACCTCACAACATTCGCAAGGATTTGTTTTAGTAATATGGGGGGGACAATTTTCTATACATATTAAAAATATAATTATAATAAATCGCATATAACTTTGAATAATTACAGAACACGTGTCAAATTCAATAAAAAATATTAGAATATTATTTTAATTTTATTTAAATCAAAGAAACGTTACGTAAAATATCCCACTTTTTCTTATAAAATAAAAAAGCTCTCGTTTTATTATCATTGTAATTAATTATAAAAAATACAAGATTTTACAGAGAAAAACATTATAAAAATTTAATAGCTAGTTAATTGAATTATAAATCTGTTATAATGTATATATTGAAGTCAAACAATCGTTTTTTAAAAAAATCTTTTTTTATTTAGTACCACATTATCTTAAATAATGGAGATAAATATAGAATACATAATGTAATAAACACGTACCATATTTTGCAATTTGTGTACTGAAATGAACTAAGATGAAAAGTATACACAATGATCCGAAGTGTTTCATCTTGCTGGATGCTTACGTTAAATGAGATGAGTGTCGAGGGCAACTCTTAATATAAGTCTATTATTTTGAACTTTGATCTTTCTGAAAAGATTAGATAACGAGAAAGTTCAGATTTTATTAAAATTAAGTTACATAACCAGTTACAGAAATTTACTTACAGAGATTAAAATTTTTATATTTGCATATAAATACAAGCAAATGATTACACATAATTTTCTAAACATTAATTTAGTATAATATCAGTATAAATCAGGATTGGGAAATAATGCGTTAACGCCATTACCGTCATAATTTTTATACTTTTTTCTAGTAACGGCGTTTCTTTTATGTAACAGTAACGTAGTTACATTTGTTTCAGTAAGGGTAACGAATTTAACAGTTATTTTTATCGTTACTTTTTACATTTTGGACTTAATTGTGATATAATTTTTGTGTATGCAATCTTCAGTTTTTAACTAATATTCCTTTGTTATATTTGAGACCATTTTAGCTCATTAAATCATAAGAGACGCAGATTCTAATTAAAATTTTTTAATTGCAATTGATATTTTGAGATAAAAAGAGTTGCTGTTTCCGAATCTTGCGATGAAGTATCCGCAAAATAATTATAAAAGTTGAAAATGGAGATAAAAAAGATATAAAGGTTAAAAGTGAAGATAAAAGAGCAAGTGACTTCTTGACATCTTTTTATTGATAAACATTTAATGAATAAATAATTTTGTCGAATATTTTGAGAAATACAGAAATTGAATAATTATTATTTGAGTGATTTATAAGTAAAATTAAGATGAAGTTAAAGAAGTAGAAATTTGAAAGAAAAAATAATTATAAAATGCTCTTTTCCGTTATTTAATTACATAGGAATAAAAAAAACAAAATAAAATAATTTTTTTAGTTCTTTTGTTTATTTTGATATCTTTAAAATCTCAAAATTATTTGTCTCTTCCTCGTAATTATAGAGAATAGGCGAAAAAGGTTTAATAACATTATTAATATTAAAACTTTTTTCTGTTTTATTACAATTAAAATTCTAATAAATAATTGGTAAGAAAAATTGTTGTCAAAATCAATTTAAAGATATTTTTTTATTACTGAATTATGATGTCATTCATTTTTTAATGTTTTATTTTTATTAGAAGGAAAATATAGTCCACAAGCATATATATGTAACTTTATTAGATATTTTTGCATATATCAGTATTTTCGTAATTTCGTAATTAGCATTTAATTGATAATGATTAGATACGTATATTGATAATATAGAAATTCATATTAAATTTATTTTTAACGTCTCTTATTACTTCTACTACATCGTGGACAACAAACAGGATATTCAGAACTACGATCTCCGAGATGTTGTCCTACATTCTTGTTACAGTTACATCTAAAGCAAATAATGGTGTATTAGTTTTGTATAATAATAATTAAACAATATACAACATTTTTATTAATAATATAAAAATATTACAACATTTTATTATATCATTTATTAACTTACTCTTCTACTGCAAACTTATTCTGCGATGTGCATGTTACTTTTACACATCTTTGTTGATCTCTTTCAGGAAGCACCTCACGAAGACAGTTCTCTAAAATAATTTGTATGGTAAATTAAAATAAAAAATGTGTGTGTGTGTGTGTGTGTGTGTGTGTGTAAAATACATTCTTTTTATTTTAAATATATAAAATATTTAATTATTTAAAATATGTAGAATACTTTTACAAACAGAACACAAAACACAAACACATATATGTATACATTTATATATATATATATATATAAATAAAATTAAATTTAGATATATTTAAAAAATGCATTAGTTTGTCGCTATTATTTTTATTGAACAACTAAAGAACAAATTTATATTAATAATAAATGTAAGAACAAAAACAATTCTCTACGAAATTTATTTAAATTTTATTATTACATTGAGAAAGAAAAAGAGAATAAGAAAGAGAGAGAAAGAGAGAGAGAGAAAGAAAGGGAGAAAATTAATATATAAATAAAATTATGTACCATATTTCGGAACTTGCACTGAGTAATGCACAAATAGTAGAAAAATACAGAACAACGCGAAATATTTCATTATGCAAAATATGTTGCTACACGATAGAGATCCAATAAACTGTTATGAAGAATTAATATCGAATTAAATTTATAGAGTATCTCACATAAATGCAAAGTCAGAAATTATGATAAGGCTGTAGAACTGTTTACATCTTGTGCTTGACTATTGCTTTGTCATGTAATATTTCTTATAATCTTATTTAGAATTATATATAAGTATTTATGCTAACAAACTGAATTATGCAATTCATAAATTAAACAAAAGTGATAATAAGAGATAATAGAAAAATATAGAAAAATTAGAAAATATGCATTACAGTAAACAGATGACGTGTTTTAATATGTTTATCAAAATATTATCAAAGTTTCATGTTATCTATTAATTATTAACATGAATAATTTTTAATAATATTCTTCATATAATTTAATACATATCTGCAGTTTTGTTTATTTAATTTTTGGATCTATATTGTTAAAATTAACAACATGGATTTTTTTTTAATTAAAAGTTATCAATTACTTTAAAAATAGACTAATTTAACTTGGATAAATTGTATTTTCTTTTTTAAAGTCTTTTTGCTCTTATTTAATTATTAGGATGATTACTGCTGATTTTAATATATTGCTTATAATAGTCTTTACATCAAACAAGTTTGATCAGATTAAATTGGATAATATTAAATAAAGGAAGTGCGCACACGTATTCTATAAGTGGTATTCTCAAGGGGCATTTTGGACTTGGTCACGAAGAAATGTAAGAGAGAACGCACTCAGAACTGCGTTGTGCCGCGGATATGTTGAGGTAGGTGAGTCTATTCCCAAAGCTTTGTTGAACGGGATTGGTACTGAGCCCAAGGGACATGCCGAGTTACAAAATCTCTATTATGTCAAGAAAGGACGGAATGAGCTTTTTGGGACTTTCGTTTCATTCGCTCGATGAGCCGATCATTCAAGCCGATTCATTTTGATTTCGATAAAACTTGATTTGCAAAATAAATTTAACGATTGTCTTAAACATAATTTTAATAATTTCATAAAAGTCATTAATTATCTGTGCGATACTTCACGAAATGATATCGTTACATAACTAATAACGCAAAATGTATTGAACAAGAGGCCAAAAAATCAAGTTATCAATATTGAAAGTATGTATAAAATGATAAGATACATTATAATATAAATTTATATTTGATAAGGAGAATGCAAATGTTCACACTCTGCAACAGTTTTATTTATGACAAACTGTTATGTATTTTTCGTGATATATTTTATCGCAAGTACATCCTTCAAAATAAAAGTTGATATTTTTTATTTTGTTTATTTAATTTTTGCATCCTGCTTTTGCTCTTTTAATCATTCTAATAATTAAGTAAGAGCAGAAAGATGAGTTTAGAAAAGAAAATACAATTTACCCAAGTTAATCTATTTCTAAATTAATTGGTAGCTTTTAATTAAAAAAAAAAAAAACTTTAATAATGCATTGTAATGCATCGTACGACAAATAAAAAGAAACCTAAAAACGAGATTAAATAAACATGTAAAAAATATTAGATAAGATCCACAAAAACTTTGTTATCTCTGATCACATTTTCGAACAAGATCACTCAATTGATTGGGAAAAATTTTAAATTTTGATCCTTACTATTATAAAAGATTGAACTCCGAAATAATACATATCAATGTATATTATTTCGTTGGGACTGGATTTAAATAAAAATACAGAGTTGTTGGATGAATATTTTAACATAATCGATAAACTTGTCAAGGAAAAATAAATATTATTTTTTGTATTATTTACTGTCTCATTTATTGTCTATTATTTTATATTTGTATTTTGCTCATGTCACGCGCGCGCGCGCGCGTATGTGTGTGTATGTGTGTATTGTGTGAATTTAGAACGAAGGAAGTAAAATCCATCGCAAAATCCGGCACACAACAGGGTCGTAAATAATCAACGACTCTTCGATCCGACAACAATATTGTAACACCAGGACTACCGTTGCCGATAACGTGCAATTGACAGGTCAGTCTCTATCGGCATATATCCTATCTTCGTCTCCGTGACAGGTGCCATGGTGCAGTTGCACTGAAAGCGTGCGATTCGTATAACGTGAAGATCCCCGACATTCACGAGCGTATAATAATTTTTGTTCCTCAGGTGCAATAACTCGTCGCCATCATTGATACTCGAGAAAAACAAATTCATGTTGTTTTCCTTTAGAACTTGCTCCGGTAATATGGCGGCGTATCTTTTCATTGTTTCTTCCGCGTCTTCCATCGCTTGGCGAGCTTTCTGCAAAAAGATTTACACAAATGATCATGCTGCGGATCGACCGCGATAATATGGATCAAAAATTGCAAGCTATAAAGAGCTTTGCAGTTTTTCTCTTTTCTCTATCCTTCCTTGTGGCTAATCAATAACATCATCGACTTTCTGGAGCGATGTTTCAATATTTCGCCGCTCTAACTTTATTCGGTTGTATGTGCGCAATAAAAAATAAAGTGGGCTATCACACTGCCGCGTTTCTTACCGCGACTTCCGATTCGTTCTGTTTATCTTCGGCGAGCCTGCGCCATTTCAAGAAGGTAGCCTTATGCACGTTCCTCGCTTTTTCGTATTCCGAGTAAACGTCAGTAGCGAGACTCTTGTATCCGAATGCGCCAGCTGCGTTAGTATTACCATCTCTTCCGTAAGAGCTACCACCGAGGAACCAGACGGTGTATCCTTGCAAAATTGGATATTGCTTCGTACGCATGTACCAATATAAGGAGAAATAGAGGGCGAGTTCCTGATTGGGTCCACCCTTCCCGGGATGCTCGCCGAGATGAACGGTCGGTCGACCACCCAGCAGAAGGCACAGTCCCAGACCCCATTTGTCCTTCGTAGGAAACATTTCCCATACCTCCCGGTCGGTCAGAGGGCATACCGGACTCTCCTTCATCTGCTCGTACATCTCCAACTTAGTAATTTTGTTCTCAACCGCCAGGATCATTAGCGACGCGATCTTCACATACTCCTGCGCGAATTCCTCGACAGTTCCGCCACAGGTGAAGTTTAATTTCAAAGGGGACAGTCCCAGTTTAAAGGCTTTCGCCGCCATACATTCTATAGCATCAGCGTTGCATGCGATCACATATTGTTGCACGAACTTATATCTCTTCTTTTCATCTAACTGAGCATCTGCTGCTGTTCGAGGATTGGATTCCCCTAGCAACTCGCGTACGTTTTGCGATACTTTATCGATAAGTCTGTATTTCATCAGAATAGCTAGAGCCCTTTGGTCCTTCGGATCATAATCGCACGGACCACCACCCAATTGCTCTGACGGTTCTGCTGACACGTCAGACGTGAAGAGAGTGATAACTTTAGCCGGATATGCCAAACGCGCCAGATCACCACCTAAAATTTTTATTTTATTGTTTTATATGTTATATTCGTTGTCAATATATATAATTTTTTAATTATTATTAAAAAAAATTATTTGCAAAAAATAACTTAATTTTTGTATATAAATATGAAAAAATAAATATAAAGAATTTATATATTTTTATATATTATATTAATTAAAGATTTTTAAGTAATATATTATTACTAGTAAAAGAAAGAAAAGAAAAATGAAATAAAATTAAATTTATTTAAATTTGCATGCGCATATACATGTACATTTACACTATTTTGAGTTATATTTTGTGAAATTATTATAAAATAATTGTAATGATAGTCAAAATACATTAAAACTTCATATACATAAAATTTATTAACTTTATTTTTTCCTTTAAGATATTAATATTAATTTCAATGTTAAGTTAATTATAAAATAATATTTTATTAATTGATGTGCAAATTAATTTTAATTGTAGATTCAAACGTAATATGATTAGTTGTGAAAGCGACAATATTATTTTTATATTATATTTAGTTATCTCATAGGATTATGTTTATGTATAGATTTCTAAAGATATGTTGATAAGAGATGTAAGAATGTGAATTGAAATTCTCACAAAAGTGGTTAATAAAATTTTCTTGCACCTAAAGTATTTACCTCTTATCGCAGAAAGTTTATTTCTTACGATATTGATCTCTTCAAGAGTCGCATTAGCAGCCTTTAACCTATTGAGAACTCTTAACTTATCTCTCAATGTAATTGTATCACATGGACAGCACAGAAGATCATCTAGACCTCGGGACAACATAACTATCAATAAATCGCGTTTTTTTAGTCGCTTACAATAATTCACGATTTTTCGTGTAATTTCAATTGTCTCTTTATCCGGCTGTCCTTCTGTCCCAGCTTCGATGAAAGTTATACAACTGTCCAACTTTGGAAAAGCTTCCGGAAAGTTCAACATCATAGAGATCGATTTGCGAGGTACTACAATAAATCCCTTCTTTAGTTGTCTGCCAACCATTTTTTCGACTTCCAAGCTCATCATAACTACTTCCTTGCCCCAGCCAACGATATGCATGTTATTATTTATTTTATACTTGACATTATTAATTATTAGTATCGTACGACCATCATACTTAATCTTCTTAGGAATAATTGCTGACGGATGAATGCACTTTATACCGGCTTCGATGATAGTACTGAGATCTTGACGGATCTGCATTTATTTAGGATTTTAATTTGAAAATGAAGAAAATTGCTTTTTTATATACTACAAGATTTTAATTTTAGAATATTATTTCTATAATTAATATAACATTATAATTTTTTTATTATTCTTTAAGTGATTAAATGTTTCATATTAAATTATTTTAATATTATTGTATTTTATAAATTGTTAATATATGTATATTCTTAGGAATTAAAACTTATTATTAACAAAAATTGATAAATATTTATGGGTTTAAAAAATCCATAAATATGTCATTTTAATCATTTAAAGATTAATAAAGTTTTGAAAATATAATTTAAAGAATTTATAAAAATATGTATATATATATATATATATATATATATATATATATATATATATATAAGAATATTAGAAAAAAATACAAATGTTACTCTTGCTAAACTAATATATCATTCATTATAATCTCAAGTACAATTCAAATATAAAATCGAAAAATAAAATCTTTTTGATGAGAATTAATGGTCTTATATATGTATAAGATATAATAAAATATATTTATTGCACAATTATAAAAGAATGTCGACAAAGAAAAATATTGCAGATAGAATAAAACAGTGTTAGTTTTTCATGTAATATAAAAATAAGTAATTGATATATATGTTACTCATATATTATAACCTGCAACATAGCTTTTTCTCCGCGTAATTTTTCCGTATCTTTTTTCTTCTGCTGAATGTTCATTTTCATATCGGAACGCACATTTTCTATTGCTATTTTGTCAAATTGTCTTTGTTTCAAAGAAAGTTTTATGTTGTTTATAATTTCCTGTCTCTTTGCATTTATCGACGCAATTTTTTGCACAGTTTCTTCTTGTTTTAATGGATCGATCGCATTCTGCGTCTTTTCATGTCGCATGATTTAATAATACTTTTACAATTTTGTAAAATAAATGATCAAAACTGATTGAATATTATGATATAATTGAATGTTACATTTTAGGTTTAGGTTATTAAGTTGAATATAATTTCAAGTTATTTTGAATTAGGTATTTTGTTTTATAATTATGTAAAAACTAAATTTTTTTGTAATATTTTTTTAAAATTATTATTTATATAAAATTTATTAAGTTGTGTATAATTAAGTTTTTTTGATTCTAATAAATTATTAAAATCAAGGAATGATTAAGAATATTAATTAATAAAAAAGTATTAGATTATTGTTTCTATGTATTATTAACAATTTAAAAAAATTTTTTTTAATTTTTTATATTTTTATCTAATATATTCATGTTTTGTTAAATGATGTATTTAACAATTATCATTATGTCAAATGTGATATAGTCGTATTTTAAAATATCGATGGAATAGAAGAAAGAGAAAAATTTAATCGAAACATAACAGCATTTAAAACGTATCCTAAAATTTCTACTGAAAAATTAAGATAAATATTAAGATAAGTTGATGTGCGAGTTTATTATTATTGTTAAAAATTGTTATTACAATTTTAATTCTATTGATGATACACCAAATCATCTTATTAACGACATTTTTCTTACTTTTGTTGATAATTGATATGGATGCTTAATCATTGACAAGAAATTGTCAAAAAATATCAACATCTGCGAAAAAATTTACATCATTGTTAACAAATGAATATGAAGAATTCAGAGATATTTGAAGAGCATTAACGTGACCGATTGTCGATATTAAGGTTTGAGCATCATGTCTTAAGAAATTTTAGTATTTCACTGTAAATTAAGAGGATGCTGGAATCGTCTGTATTACCGGCCAAACACACATTTCGTACTTTTCTATTTTCTTTGCTCTCCTTATACAGACTGAAAATTCCTTCTCCAGAATAAGAGAAAAAATGCAAATAAATGTGGGTAAATACAAAATAACACGAAAAATCCAAAAAAGTTTTTCAATTACAGTTTTCTGTTATCATCTAGATTATTTGCATAATATAAACGATTCTAAGTATATAACCAAAATAAAAGCATTTGCCCACATTTTAACAATGCAGAAGAATATTATGAGATCTTGAGTTTATGATTTTGAAGCTTACAAGAGAAATAAATAGAAACGTACGATCATGAAAATTTGTGCGAATGGTGTGTGCGATATCGGTATAGTAGAGCAATGCAAAATGTATTGTCCTTGTCACTTTCATTATCGACAATCATATTATCCTTGTCATTTCATTTTTAGTTCTGCATTAGATATGTCTGTATTATCGACATCGTTCAAATTCGGCCATCTGTCCAGTATCCTCTTAAAATTTAAAAATTAGCAATTTTTATTATTTATTAATAAATGTTTATTAGTGACAATTTATACTAATTGTAAAATTATGTTAACATTTTAAATGAAATAATTATGTAAAATAACATAATTACTGAATTAAACGTATCAAAATATATTTATTAATGTGATTTTATGCTGAAGCGATAATGTAATGCTTCAGTTGTCGCCATTATTGCCATGATGAATCAGAATTTATTCACTGTTGGTAATTTTGTATATGTTGAAATAGTTAAAATATTTTAGATGGCGCAATTATCGTATGTCGACGATAGAATTGAACACGACATACGTGAAACGTGAACACTACATATTGAGTGTTCTGCTGTTAAGCGAATGTAAAAAAAAATTGAATTGAAGAGGTTATGATAGATAAAATTAATTTTTTTCGAGGTGTTGCGTTTCTAGAACAATACAAATTGTGCGAGTGAGAATATTTGGGACTCTTCTCGAAAATGGTCGGTGTTTCGAAGAATTGAAGCTAACAAAACAAAATTATGTTCATCAGCCGATAGAGCGACAGGATTTACTAGTCCGTACGATAGAGGCTAAAAAGAGCATTTTAAAAAAAGGAAAATAATGGAAAATCATTACGCCGATTTATTTCGCATCATCTTTACCCTAAACTGTCTTATCTTATTTCTTTCCTTTACGGGAGTGAAAAGCGCCCCAGTGAACACGAGTATCATAAATGTTATGAAAAATGATTCAAACTTATGCTCAGCATATAAATTTGTAAATGATTCAAATTATACAAAACCTTGTGCATCCATAGCATTTCCTACTGCTTCTGAGAACTATAACTCAGAAACCTTAAATAGTTTTTTGTGTTTAGGAGTTTATGATATAACATACAAGATTTGTCAATCTTCTAGTCAGAAAGAAATTTCTCTCAATAGTACAGCAACATTCAATTCGTATGTGGAGAAATATATTCCTAATGAAAGTATGACCCAAAAAGATTTTTGCAAAAGTCTACAAGGATTCACATCGCTATATGATAAACTAGATTCACTTTTGAAACAACTGATTACAAGTCTTAATGATCCTCATAAATGTATGAGGATATGTTTTGACTTTCAAGACAAGTTTCAGCCACTATGTGCAGTATTTGCTTGGATCAAAAGCATTAACGATGATATGATGAGAAGTGAGAAAAAAGAAACAAGACATGATGTGGTATCTGACAAATCCCATGTTAATCAGTTAAAGGACGAAGTAATGACAAAAGATGTTAAAACTGCGTCAAGTGAATCTAAAAAAATAAAAATAGAAGAATCTAAAGAGCAAGCTAAAAATCAAATTACAGCAAATTCTAACAATAATAATAATAATGTTAAAGAAAGTAACTCACTTGAAGTAACAAAATCCGATGGACAGAAAAAATCTAATACTGAAAAAACAAATAACATTCAGAAGAAGTTAAATACTTCAGAAGCGCAAACTCATAAATCAGAATCTTCAAAATTTAAAGATAAAGATAAAGAGAATAACATTGGCACTGAACTCAGCAACAATGCTGAAGTTGCAAAATCCATAAAAGAGAGTCCTCCAAACGGTGATTCACAAGGTCCAATGAACAATGCTAAAAATAATAAAAAAATTGTAAATGAAGAAAATGCAGAAAAACAGAAATCTAACAAAGAACAAAATATTGATGATGTTAAACCTAGTACATTATCAGAAAATACGCAAGATCATTATGATGCTGTAAATCCAGAAGAAAATATGGAAAATGACATAGATGGTATTAATACGTATTTGTAATGTGTATTGTTGTCAATGTTTATAAATATATATTCGTCTATATGTCTAATTTATTCCTCAAAATATATGCAGATCTTGAACAAAAATAAATTGGAACTTTATTTTTCCAAAATTGTATATTCTGTAGCACTTTTTTATAAAAAATATAAAGTATAAATTGTATTTATACTAAATAAAATATTTTTTGTGTATACAAAAAATTAATGTATACAGATTATATTATAAAAATATAAATTTTATATACTATTTTAATACATATATAAATACATATATGATTTGATATTTTATAAATGCAATGTATTATATATATTTTTTGCATAATTTATCTATACACGCACACATAGATACATATACGTAAATAATACATTAATATATGTGCATAATTTTCAGATGTAGATGATACAATTCAACATCCAGATACAGGTAAGAATGCTTAATAACAATTGTTTTTGCATAAATTAATTCTATCATATAATTATGTGTGTATTTATACATATACACTTTTAAAAAGGAAATCAAAATGAAAATGTGCAAGAAGTCCCTGAACAGAAGAATAATAATGTTAGATTAGAATATTCTAATATAAGAACGGAAGATGATTCCCATTTCTTTACTTATTTTACTGTGATCACTTTGGCTTGTCTTGCTGGGTACATAGGTTATCATAATAAACAAAAGGTTAGTTTAATTTTTACATTTTTTTTTATTTAACATTCATGATTGTTTTTTTATGCATAAATTTTATACATAAGTCTTTATGTTTCAGATACTTGCTATTGTATTGGAGGGTCGAAGATCAAGAAGTAATCGTGGTAGACGGCGACCGAGTACAGCCAGTTATCGAAAACTGGATTGTACACTTGAAGAAGCTGTTACCTCGCAATGTAATGCTAACGTTACTCATGTCATATATTAATGCGAGTGGAGTACTATAAATTTTATAATGTCTGTATTATAGTACATAACAAGTGTAATATATTTTGTATATTTAAGCATATTTTCAGCATATTATTTAATTTTCTAAAAATTTTGTATTTTAGAATCGAAGCGAGTCCGTCATAACAATGAAGCTTATGAATAATATATGATAAAATATTTGATATGATATCAGAAAGAATCTAATTATATTTTTAATTTACATTGTTTCGAGTTAAATGTATAATTACAACTTACAAAACTTTTGTTATATTATGGTTAGTATCTGGTAAAACAAATTTTCTCTAATATATCAGCAAATTAATAGCAAACTGGAAATTGCTGGCAAATTGGCAGCAATTGTGTCTGCTTTAAGCTCATTATAAAAGTCTACTGATATAACTTGACAGCAGATTGGCGGCAAAAACACAAATTCTGCTTTATTTCTATCACCAATGTGTATAACAAAAAATATGTTAAAGTCTGTTTTGTTTGATTTTTTCATCAATCTATCATATTTTACTATATTTTGTTAATGAATTTTTTCTACATTTTTGCCAGTATTTAATAGTATTACATATGTCAGATTCTATCGAATCTGTAACTTTTCTGTAACCAACAAAATTTGTAGGAGACACAAAATTCGATAGATCAACGCATTGTTGAAGAATTCGCAAAAATGTTTAATTTTTATAGATTTAAAAATTATAATTCTCAAGAAAACATGGAATGTTTAATAATTTTTATTTAATATATTATATTTTTTGGCTTTGTAATAAAGTGTTATTTATTTATATTAGTACACATGCATTAGAAAAGCAACATATATATTATTTTTAGCATGAATTTAGCAATTTATGAAAAAACACAGTACGACGTAATTATGACTAAATATGACACGCTAATAATTGATATAAGTATTGCTAATCATTGATACAATCTATTAATTAATTGTTACTTAATTTAATGATATATATGATAGTTGATCACTTGATATAGTATTTTTTATCAATATATTCATATTTTATTTTTAACTAGTATAATTAACCGTTAAAACTAAAAAATTACAAATTAATTTAACGCTTTATTTATCTTACTTATTTTATTATCATGTTCCTCAGAATGTTCCTTAGAAAGTGAAGATTTACGATGAAATTTCTTGATCTAATTTGCTTGAGTCTAGTCATGACGACACAGATTGAAAAAAAATCATTGAGACATTAATAATAAGTAATTATGAAAACAATATTTATTGGTACATACGTCACTTTGTCTTCCATAACATTTGAAAACAATGTAATAGCGTAAATTCTTTTTTTGTCTCCGTTTTGACAAATTTCTAAGTTATAGCTAGAATTATAAATTCTCTGTCTTTTTCTTTTTTATGTCATTTTGATAATGACATATATTTTATTTTATTGGCACAATTTATTGAATTTTTATTGTCTATTTTAAAAGTTAATCGTATATTGAATTGAGATATTTTCTACTTACAAGACTAAAACTAATTGTGCGAGTATATAATTTTAGTATGCAGCTAAAAAGCAATTTTTTCCAAACAATCAATTTTCTAATTTTTTAATTTTTCAGCATCGTCTTTCGTCGTTATTATCTATCATGTATTTAGTCTGCTTTTTTCCGCATATGGCCATTCGATTTCTTATTTTATTTCTGCACACATTCTTATAACTTGTTTATTTAATTAAATTTATTCAATGATAATGGATTTAATTTTTTTTAGATTTGTTCAACTATCTTTATTTGTTTATGCATAAGAGCGCCTTCTTGTAAATTTAAACTTTTCTTTTATAGCTCTTTTCTCTGAGCTGTTATTGTAATATACCGTATTTCTTATTTTACTATCTAAGAGTTATATGTCATATTCTATATGTTATACTCTATATACTCACTTTTATGTCTTAATTCCTTTACTTATAAGAATATAAAATTAATTATGCGCTTTTAAATACGCATTATAATTTTCTATAACGCACAATTTTAAATCTTGAATTTTGTTAAAAAAATTACTTTATTAAGGAATTATTGTATTAACATTTTTTAATTAATTATTATTACTATATTATCTATTATAGCAAATAAAACCGTCCAATCATATTCAATTAAAATTTACTGCTAATCTTGTAAATTTTTAAATGCAATTATAATGGATTTAATATAATAGTATATGAAATAAATGGTACCACAATATGAATTAGATTAGATATTAAATTAAAAGAAGCATTCTCTAATTATTATATTTTTCCAAAAGTGATTTTAACATACTTCATTCTTATTATCACAGCAAAATAATTTATATTAAATGTATGTGTATGCATGTGTGGTTCTTTTATATACATATGATATAATAATATATATAATTATCTCTGTATTGTTCCTGATGTTTAAAATATATAAATTATATAAATATATAAATTATAACTTAATTAAATACATTTAAATATACATTTTCATATTAATTCTTTAATATGTGATGAAATTTGTATAATCTTTAGTTTCACAAACATTTTTAGAAGTAATTTTTTATGTTGCAATATAATAATTAAAATTGTCTCCGGAATGATGAACAATATATTTTATGTTTTTTTATTTTAATATTAAAGTTAAGTATTATAATAAATTACAATGTATTTTTTTTAAAAATACATAAAATGTATATATTTATGTAAATTGCAATAAAAAAAACGTTAAAGTGGAACATTTTGGCTAATAAAATAAATAATATAAATTACTGCTGAAAATATTTATTAATAATTATTTATTAATAAGTGGATGTGTTCTTGTTGAATTTTTTAAATATTTTTATTAACATTATTGATTGTTTTTTTGCAATCTCTATATAAATATAAAAACTTTTTTTTAAGGATATTTTTGAATATCTTAGAATTCAGTTCATCAATTTTAATCGAAATAATTACAATCAAAAACTCTATTAACGTTATATCAGAAGTATTGTTAATAAAATTTTTTTGTTAAGCGTTAGTTCTTGAAATGTTTTAATTGAGAATATGATTCAAATGATAAAAATATTAAAAAATGATAAAAATATCAACAAGTATTAACTTAGTTGTTAGTGGTAGTTGTCAGTCTTGATAATAATGTGAATATAATTGGTTTTTCATTATGTTTATGTATGTACTTAGAATTGAGAGACTCTCTTGCTGCGCTTTTTGATATGCATATGTAATTATAAAAAAATAAATGGGTACTCAAATTTCTATGTTTTTTTTTTAAACAATGTTACAGAGCTATTGGTTATAATAATGTTGACACATGTATTTTAATCAGTTGTGATTGTCATAAAACAATTGAAACATTAACACAAGTAGTTGTATGGATGATAATATAAAATTGAAAGCTTACTACGATTCGTTAACGTAGAAGGAATTGTGATTGTTGCAGATCGTACTCATATCTATAATGAAATTACTCATGCTGTGATATTATGTACGTGATGTTATTGAGCTTATCATGCTTTAGGGAATTGTTGGGGTATACACTGATAAGATATTGTGTTTATGAGCTGTGAATAAACGGATTATATACATATAAGATATTTGAAACAATAATTTTGTATATTAATAAATAGCACAATTTTTTATAAGATTTATAATCCAAATATATTTGTTTCATATAATCTGATCCATCAAAAAATCTATATCTAATTAATATTAAAATGACTATAGTTTAATGTTAAATTTACATTTATTTTTTAATATTTGTTACACGGAAACCTATCTATCCATGCAGTAAATACCATCTCTGCTATGATATTTTATCCAGTTTAGATAATCTGTGTTTTTCACATATACACCTGGCATCCCAGGATCGGCGCATCCAATACCCCAAGAGACTATACCTATTGAAAATGATAGTAAAGATAGAGAAAATCCTATAATTACATAAGGAAATTTAAAGCAAAATCATAAATTACGTAATATAATTTATGTGCATGTATTTTACAAAATAATTTTTATAATTTTTTAAATCAATAATTCATAGTCAATTTTAAAAATATGATTGAAAAAATTTGTTTTACACACACACACACACACGCACACGCACACATATCTATTTTTAATAGGTTTATAATAAAATGTAATAATACTGAATATATATGTACTTTGCGATGATATGAGGCTACAACACTTTGTAAATAAGTACATCATCTAATGGATATCGTTACATAAATGATTATCTCAATTAAATGTTAATATTATTCTTGATTCACAAACTGTATCATTTTACATAATCTTTGCTTTGTCCTAACGCGCCGATCGCTCCTCCTTTCCACGATTTTTAATATATTGTTAGCAAAAATTGTCATAGAATGAAAAAGATAAAAGCTTCCTAAGTTTTTCTTTCCTTCTTTATGTGTTTTTCATTCGACATCGATTTTCTTTTTCGACTGGAAACTTTTTTCAACTATCTCTCAGGTGACACGCGCGCGCGTGCCAATATCCCCGTGACAATGTCTTTTAATAATAATAATATGTACAATAATGATAAGTCTCTCGAAAATCTTATACACCTCGCATATGTAGGGCGCGACATATAAAATAATTGAGAGAAGAAATATACGCGGAATACGATGAAGAGCAGCAGATGCGCCAGTGAAAGAAAGACGGATAACGTAATGATAATATCTACGAAACGAGACGCTACTTTATCGATTTGCTTGGAGATGCTGTACAATGCTTGGCTTTTCGAGTTTGGTTCGTGCGTTTTCACCGATAGAGATCGATTCTCACACCAAAGCAATTGAGGGGGGAAGGGTTATCGCCGCGAGTCGAAATGTTAGTTTATCAAATTTTATTATATAATTTATTCTATAAAAATGGTTACAATAACAATTACGGTTACGTTGCAAATTCAGAATTTGTTCAGAAACTTTTAGATCGTGAGTTAACGGTCATGATTGCAAAAGCACGAGAAAGGAAAATGAAAATGCTATTTTAAAAAATGTTGAATTGCACTAAAGTAATTTGAACATTTGAATAATTATGATCACAAGAAAAAAAGTTGAACGAAAAAAATGTCTCAACTTTTGTCGTTTCTTTCAATCTAGATTTGAGTCTATTTTGTGATTTCTGTTTCGTGAGATTGTGAAATCGCCTAATTCATCATGCTCATTGTAATTTATTTTATCAAATCATGATTNAAAATATGATTGAAAAAATTTGTTTTACACACACACACACACACACACACACACACACACACACACACACACACACAAAATTGATATTCTTACCAATTACTTCATACTTCCCGTCTATTCTTTGATATAAAAGAGGTCCGCCACTATCACCCTGAAATTTTAATATTATTAATATCTTTTATATAAATGCATATATGTATTTGTTAACAAAGTAAATGTGTTTTAACGATGCCTTATTTTATATTTGTATTAGTATCGTATCTTATATTTGTTAGTTTATAAATTGTTTGTGCAACACAAACCGTCAAATATATAGGTAATATAAGAAAACTTAAGAAGTCAAAAATTTATATATAATAAAAAAAATGCTTAATATTATTTTGATTTCAATATTACACACATTAGAAAATTGATCATGACAAAATACCTGACATGCATCAGTATTATCATTGTAAGCACACATCATTGATTCTGTAACATGATCTCCAAATGAAGTATTTTTACATGCCGCAAAGGACATTACTTTCAGGGTGGCTTGACGTAAAAATTGGGAAGGTTCTCCTTCCACTTGGACACGTCCCCATCCGGTAACTTTAACGTACTGTCCCGTATAATCAGATCCTAGAGGATTTATTTATATCATTCCTTTTTATGTTTTAAAAATGTGTGTGTAAAAGAGATACAAATAGAGATATAAAAGAGATACAAACAAATACCTTTAATTTAAATTTTAATTTTAAGCGTCTTATAATTTAATATTTAAGTATAATGAAATATCTTAAACATTATGAAAAGACTGCAGAAAGCTGACCTTTATGTGGTAAGCATGCAGGTTTCACGTTTTCTTCGATCTTAACTGGATGTTGCAATCGAATCAAAGCAATGTCATTTATATCATGCAGATAATCACTCTGGAAATCTTCATGTAAAATTATGTCATCAATTTCAACTATATATCCATCATTTGGATCTTCAATATCATGCATACCTACACCGATCGAGAGATCAGCAGTATTTGTCCTATGCAAGTTGCAAGAAAATATAAGATTCAATATATTTTATATATATAATGTATTATAATGACGGATATTTGTTTCTATTACAAAAATATAATTGATATAATAACATATTATATCAATACATAACAGAATATTTAATAAAACATATCTTTCATCGATAATATTATTATACAAATATTACAAAAATTATAAAAATTTGTATGAAAATTCTAATATCTTTAAAATCATAAATTGAAAAAGAAAATCATGATTTAGAATATTATTTATTTATATTTCTTGAATGTACTTAAATATTGAAGATAATGCTTTGCTAAACAAACTTTCATATATTATCAGTCATTGACCTTAGTATCTCATGACTTTCCTAGAAAGTACAAGGAAAGTACAAAGTTTTTTAATCTTTCCAAGAAGAAATAGATAAGATACCATTTAACACAATGTCCGGCTGTTAAGACATATCGATTATTAATTAATGTGCCTCCACAATGAAGATTTCTCTTGTTAAGTATTGCCACAACCCAAGGAAATATGTGTGGAATCGTTATTTTGCCGCCAACAATACGATTTGATATCCCTCCTGATAATCCACATTCTGTTATAAGATTTAAAAAATTTTATATTATACAGATAAAATAAAATAAAATATACCGTATTAATATTGTACGTATGATACTTCTACGTAAAATTGTTAAAAAGTTTGATATTTTTTTTAGCAAATTTGATTGAAATTTTTTTGTTAACTTTTAATTATTTTGTATATCCCGTATATATAATTTTATATATTTTATTTGAACTATTACTCCTATGTAATATTATGAAATGTTATTACCCTTATAAAATATAAAACGGCTATAATGTAACATTAATTTAATTAAATATAAATTTTTATTAAATTTAACAGAGTATTTCAAAATATTCAAAAATAATATAATATTGACGTCTATACGCTTTTTTTGCAAATAAGCTTCTTCGTGCGCATATATGTGCATAATTTGAATATGATTTTTACCGCAATCTGAATTTATTCGCAGATGTAGGCGATGGCTTTGCGTGTATGCCACCTGAAAATGAGCACAATTATCCGGTAAATAGTTATCAGCGCTCCATTTCGATTTGTTCTTGTGATAATTTCATTTAATTACTCTCTCAACGAACGTCTAGGATCAGAAGAATGTTGATTGTGATCGTCAGGATCAAATGGAGCTTCATGATGCGCGACTTCTGTTGAGATTTCACCTTCTGAAAACAGCCGATTACTGAGCGCAACACAAGGAACACTCCGTTCTATATCGAGCCGCGAATAACAACGGTAACCAATTTCGATGCTGCATCATTGTCGGGCGTATCACCTTGTCAACGTTTTATATCTCGAGGAGCGTGTACCAATAAATCGCTATTCTCATTAATACTTGGACGATAGATTCCAACGAATGATCATGTAACACAGAATACGCTGGCAATTTTCACACAAATTAATTATGAAATCAAAATATAGATTTCAGAATACAGTCTTCACAATGTAAATAAAATATTTATATGAAAAAAATTATAGATTTTTAAAAAAATTTGAAAAGGTTTGCAAAAATTGAAAGAAATTATTTTTTATCTGTTAATATATATTTTACATATAACAGAGTTTTATAAACTAATGTTATCAATATACATATTCAATTGCTGAATTCTAGCCTTTCATATGAAAAATGTACTTCATCCTGTTCAGGATAAGGGGAGATTTTGCAGGTCACTGCTCTTCCTCGAAAGTGTTATAAATTACTCTCGGAAAAGCGGGAAAGATTAGGGTAATATATGGGCGATAAATTCTTCTAAATATTCTTATAGTAATATTGTCATTGCATAAAGAAGAAAGAAGACAATTTCAGAGTTTGCGTTCATAAAAAGAGAGGAAGAGAGAATAGTTAGTCTTTTTTACAACATTAAAATCTAAAAGGAGAATGGGACAATAAGAATAGTTTACTAATAATAAATAATCGCAGAATTATATCATAAATCAAAATTAATAAAGTTACAATTTTAACAGCATCATTATTGAGGACGTAGTTTTAAATATCATGATCATTAAAGATAATTGAACATTTATTGAACATTGAACGTTCATTGGTGAGTCGCCATTCTCTTGCCTCGGTATATTGGTTCGACTCTGCAGATACCATATCATGAATGTCAACGATCAAGTACAGACGAGTATTATAGTTTACGAGTTATGGACAATGCGGTCAACAAGGTTTATGTGGCGCAACAACTGATAAACGTTAAATGTATTGTGAGAAAATCATAAACATCTGCACTTAAGTATTGATAAATTCGTAAGAATATTTAAATTATAATTCATATATTTACAAATTAAAAGACGTAAAATAAATTGAGTAAAATTTATATTTTTTAAATCTTTTTATTGAAAAAATTTTTATATATAAAGATCATTTGATTATTATAATTTGGAAGACTGTTTTTAACTATATTAATGCCAACAATATTTGGAATCACGTTTTGTTATTTGCAATATTCATGAAACCATTTGTGTGACATCCGTATAGAAATCTGGATAGTTAACGTTAGCACATAATATTCCGTTTGAAGTGATTCCTATAAAATAAATTTGGTTAATTCCGTGTTAAATTATTATTTATGTTACAACTCATCTATTAATACATATGTATAATTCTCATCTAGTATTTGAAGAGGATCGCCGCTATCACCCTATATTATATAAATTTATAATATAATATTTTATTTATGTTGTTTTTATTGTTGTACCTTAATGTATTATATTATAACATAAAAATCATAATGCGAACAGTTAATAACAAGTGTTGAAATGCTCGATTTTGTAAATTTATAATTAAAGTTTATTTGTACGTTGACATTTTCTAATATGTTATGTTTTTAAAAATAAATAAGAAATAAATATTTATGAAAGAGATAATAAATATTTGTATAAAATATATTTATAAAAAAAACATACTGCAATTTTATCATTAAAAGTATATTGTTGTAAAAAAATTGAGAATACATTATAATTTAAAATCGATAGCTTTTGTGTTAATGATTAGTCATTTAAAAAATTTAAAAAAATTATTTATGTTTTTTGAAATTATATTAGACATTCATATATATAGATATAATTTCTTGAATATGATTTATAATGTTAATACAAAAATAAACATCAAACTATATGCAAGATATGTTATAAGTATTTAAGAATACCCCACAAGTGCCTCGTGAAGATTCTTTATATCCTGCGCAGAATAAGGTCGAGACATCAGTAGGACATTCTGATCGCTTAAATCCACAACATGTAAACCACATTCTTTAGTAAATAAAGAATCATTTTTTGAGAAGCCCCAGCCAAGCTCGGATACAGAATTTCAAAAATTATACACAATTCGTATTAATATGTTGCAATTTTCATATTTTTATACATATTTTTATACATGTGTGTAATAACAAGAAAACGTATATATACATATGTGTGCATTTTAAATAATGTTTTGATTATTTTGATATTTAAAATTATTTTATATGCTCTCTAAAATGCCATTATATAGTAGCAGAAATAACAACAAATGTAATTATCAGTCAATAATATCTTCTCTAAAATTCTTTTAGAAATCACTGAAAATTTGTCTGTATTATTTTGTACAATAGCATGCATCCTTAGTGTGTTGTAATATCCAGTCGAGATGCGGTCCTACTCTCGTAAAATAGGTTGGCCTAGGAGTATTGTCGCATTTATTTACACTTGGAATAATTCCTACAATATATGTAAAATATACATATAATATACATATACAAATATTTTGTTAATATATTTTTTTAACTTTAAAAATTAAAAATTTACACATTTGCTAAAATAGCAATTGCATGTATGCATATTTGCTAAAATCAATAAATTGAAGTTCAAATTCTAATAAAATACATTTTTCTAAATTTTTTTATTTATTATATTTTTAAAAATAGATTATTAAATTCTTATATTTCTTAATACACATTCTATATTTAGTTATTTTTGAATATTAAATTAATTTTAATTTGATAAATGATCATATTTACCAATAAGGTCATAAATTCCAATGTATGATCGATATTGTACTGAAGATCCAATGTCATTCTATAAATATGCAACAATATATAATTACGATATATAATGATAAATTTTTTGGTTTTAAATTAAAATAGATAAATTTTTATTTTAATTTAAATTTATAAATTTTTTTCAAGCTTATTTAAATACATTTTAAATCTTAGAATGTCATTATATATATTTTTTTGTGTGTGTGTGTGTGTGTGTGTGTGTGTGTGTGTGTGTGTGTGTGTGTGTGTTACATTGTAAAGTTATAGTACAACATGTATAATTTACTTACTTCGCATACCAAAGAATTTGTACCCACAACGCCAATGCATCCGTAATCATCATTTAAGTATATTGGATTTATTTCTGATTTAATACACTCGTTATATCCCAGAATGGGAAGTCCTAATTTTCGAGGTTTACATGACTGAACATCAACCTGATCTTTGTGTTTGGTCCATCCCACCAAAGTTCCGACTTGACCGAGATATGTTGAGCCTGGAATTCGGAAAAGAAGATTTGGTATAGTCCTACATCTTATCATCATGTTAAATATCACAGATTTATGCTACGAGTCACAAATAAAAAAACAAACCTGGATTGGGTAAGCATATCGGAGATATTCTCTTCTCAAATTTAATTGGTCGACTCAAACGAATTAAAGCTAGATCATGAGTATTCGATTCCGGATTAAATTCTGGATGCAAAATTACAGATTCAACACTATTGTTTGCTGACGAAACATCCAAAGTACAACGATCGTATTCTCCCAGGGATACCTTTATTTCATGTGCTGTTGCTCTGTCAAGACAATTATTAATCATTCAGAATATTCTACAAGTAGTTCTTTCTGCAATTACTGAGATATGATTATGTTCAATAATAATATTAAAGATTTTTCAATCTATACTAACCCGATAAGTTGACTAGCCGCTGTTAAGACATAACGATCATTTATTAATGATCCACTTATTAGTAATTTGGACTTTACGTGAATATTTGCGAGCCAGGGAAATTCATGCGATTTTGTATGTTCACCACCCAATAATCGCGCTGCATTACGATTTGATCGGCCACACACTGTATATGTATAAAATATAAATAAAATATTTTTATTTATATAACATAAAGCAATTCAGATAAAAAATGTATAAGAAAATTCTTATGCATAGTAAAAAAATATTTTTTATAAAATATATTATGTTTAATACACAATCGGAAAGACTGATATCTACCCTCAACAGTCAAGTTTCTCTGTAATATTCTAGAAATATATGTTTTACATAATATGTATTACATGTTTAATAGCTCATAACTAATAGTTAATAGCTCATAGTTAATATACATAGTTACATACATAATTAATATTGCTCAATTCATTTTGAAAAAGTGAAAAAAATGTAATAAATTGCAAATAACGTTTCTCTACATAAATACGAACGCTCATTAACATTTCTTGTACATAATAACTTTTAAATTAACTTATAGATTATTAAAACTTATAAATTATTATTGTTATAAAACTTCCGAAAAAGTAGTTACAATTTTAAAATATATTTGACGTATTTTATATAGCTAAGAATTAGACAAAAAGTAATTTCGAGATAATAATAAATCATATTTATAATAAAAATTAATAAATATAATATGTTTCTAGAATTATTTTTTTAGTTCCTATAATTACTATTTAAATAATACATCAGCGATATTATATGATATCAATAATTTTATGTAAATTATTTATATTAAATATGGAATGTTTAAAATTTTATAACTTTTTTACTATTTTCTCTTTGTTGCATATATCATGCTAATCATTTAATAATATATATATATATGTATATATTAATAATGTTACTCACAGCAAGCACCACAAGTTCGAAACCTTCCAAAAACAAGATCCAAAATACCGCGTTTATGTCTTATTTGATCATTGACCTATCCAACAAATATATTTGCAAACTTTTATACATTTACAAGCTTTTTTTAATGTAATTCAAATAATTTTCAATCTTCCTAAACTTTTTTTTAGAAATTAGAAATGTAGAAAGAATAACGGTAATTTTATGCAACATAAAAATATTGCGACATTGAGATAGAAAAAGTTTGTATAATATTTACTGTACATGTCAAATATACTCAGTTCATGGAAATATATAAAAAATTGTAAAAGTAGATCATTACGGCAGAAATTAGCACGACAAAATTGATATGCAGAAACTTACGGTAGCATCGATGACACGTTCGTTGCAATCAGTTATTTCGAAATTCACTATCAAAATACAAACAAGATATTTGACAAAGTCTTGCAGCTTCATGACTTTTCTGTCGGTAGTCGATGCGATACTGGCCTCACAGTATCCAGTTTAAACAACTGGTTTATGTTGTATAGCGGGACTATCGTCGCCCGCATTCTGAGACACTTTCAGGAATGTAAACTGAATATTTCCCGTATATTTTATGTTTGCGCTCAAGCTCATATTTGATTCTACCGTTGTATTCATTTCATTTTTTATATTTTATTTTAGCTTGAGAAGTCGGTAAGTAACCGGTATATTCCGTTATACGTTTCTCGGCATCGCAGTCAATGTGTCACTTAATATCAATGAAATTCGTTTTATTCTTTTGACATTTGAAAATTTGTAAATAAATTATGAATAAATTTTTTAGCAAAGAATAATGCAAATTTGCACGGTTACAATAATTTTCACTGTTAATTTTATGTACTCTTTCTATTAAAATTTGTAGTTATTTATTTTTAACTATATTACTTTAAAAAAAAATATTGTAGTAAATATAGTAAAAACTATAAAAATATTTGAAATACCAGATGTATAATTGTTGTGTAATATATATAATATGTATTATGTCCAAAAAGTAAATTCATCTTGCACAGGAACAAATTTAGAACTAATGTATATTAATATATTCTATCAATATAGATTAACTTTAGTTGGTTTAACTTTTTCTTTTTGTTTCTTTTTATATTAAAAATTAGAAAAAAAAATTAAATTGATAAATTAATTTATATTGATATTAGCTTTGTATTTATTCTTGTACATGTAATTGTTTAATATGACATCAAAATGATCAGGAGGTATAGAACATTTTGTAGTCATATAATCATATAAACACAATTTATATAAAGCTAATTGATGCAAATGTTTATTACATTTTGTATAAAGTATTACAATGATAAACATTTTCTATAAAAAGGTATGACACTGGCTTAAACTCTATAATCTCAATCTCACTATAGTCAATTTCATTGGCAATAGAATTGAATAGTTTAGCCTTTGGCTATATTTCAGCAATAACAAAAAAATTACGTTAACATAAACATGCACAGTATAATATTATTTCTACAAACGTTTTACATTATCATATATCAAATGCTTTGTATAGATAACAAATTGCACCGCGTAATATAGTATCTATAATTATATTATTTCATGATATCGTTTCCTCTTTATTGCTGCCATATTGTCGCCATTAAACAGAAAACAGATATAACAATAAATCTAAAATGTGAAAATAATACGAAAATTCAAAATTTTTTGAGCAATTTGAGTTTATCAATTTCACATCTGGCGTAACTCTCTTTTTCGCTCTAAATTTGCTAAATATATGAATTATACATAAAAACTCCAGAAATATCATATACATCCTGAGAATAGTACGAGAATTTAAAGAACTTATATACATATACAGTAGTATGTAAAAATCATTCATTTGCTTTTTTTTATCATGTTTACTATCAAGAATCGCCAGTATAATCATTATCAATTATGCTCACAGAAACAACCGTCTTTTGAGTTTTCTAAAATCCAATCAATATATCGTGTAACTCTTGTATATACACCTGGATAACCAGGTCTTGCGCATCCGTTACCCCAAGATACTATACCGATGAGTTCATACTTTTTATCTTCGCGCTCCGTTATTAAAGGTCCACCACTGTCTCCCTATAATATAAAAGAAACTCCAATTGCTCGCTCATGGTATCCAATCAAATAATATTTGAAATAATAGAATAAGTTTAAATTATACTTAAATACTATTGCTGCTATTAACAATATACACTAATGTATTATAAGATTTTGCCATGTATATCTTTCAAAATTCTTTTTTGCATACAAATGTAATGAGTATTACCTGACATGAATCTTTTTGTCCTTCAAGATAACCAGCACATAGCATATTGTCTGAAATCATTCGGGCATTGTAGCTGGTATTACGACAATCCTGAAGACTCATGACTGGAACTTCAACTTCTTGAAGAAGGCAGGACGGTTTACCGTCCTCTTTCAATGTACCCCAACCTGACACGATTGCTTTTACCCCTATATATTCGTTATCTAAAAAAATAATTCTGCATTACGTATTATGACAAATAATTAATTAAGCAAGGCAAATAATTACAATATTAATAATAAGATAACTTTATAGAAATAATTAGTGAAATAGTATTTTTAACATTTTTAAAAAAATAATTTTGATTTAATTTAAATATGTATTTAAGACAATAATATATATAATGTATTATATATACATATTAATATAATATATTAATGTAAATCGATTAAAAAAATTTTAGTAAACTTTCTATTAAAAAAAAGATATATATATATATATATATATATATATATACACACGAAAATTACTGAAAGAAAGTTAAAAATATATACGTATATTATTAACGCAAATATACTATATTGCCGATAAACAGGGTAAGTAAGTGTACTATGTCATGCTATGTTAACAAATTCAGGAAAGATTATTGCGTGCATTCGAAATGCAAATTCAAGTCCTCGATTTCAGAGAAATCTTCATTATTACGCAGTTATTTGTGCGTCGCGACAATGTATTACAACTGAGAGTAGGTACCCGTATATTGACTAATTCATGACTATCGCAATATCGCATAATAAACATGATGGCTAGTCGCAGATTGCGCAATATTATTTAATATTATGCTTGATTTTATACAAACATATCGATCAAAATTAATAATACTCCTGCAACGTCATCTGAGCGTAAAATTGATGCATCAAAAATATAATCAATAATGAATTCGACATATCAGATTGAGATTACAATGTTCATAACTACATGGTGTGTTACAATGTCTTTAATAAAATTTATTATGAATTTATCTGTCAAACATAGAAAATTAACAAAGCATGTTATAGTAAAAAAAAGATTTTAGTGCGTCGTCATTATTATAATTAATACTTACAATACATTTATAATAAATGTATTTAGTTATAAATTTTAATTATATAAAGTTACACATATAATGTTATAATTTGTCTCATTATAATTGTTATTTTTTGCGTTTTTATAAAGAGAAAATAAATATATTTACATAATAGTAATCCGATCTTTATAACCCTTAATCGCATCTAGGTGCAGGACACCCCAACTAAAGTTTTTGCTGAAGTTCCTGTGCTTATTTTCTGTTACTTGCTCAATTTTTTTTTTACTATTTTAAAATTAAAATTTTTTAATGGGATCTGTTGCATTTTATTTTGGAAGGTTTAAAGAGTAATTTTTTTGCATTAAAAAATGTAAATGTATCGTTGCAGTAAGCATTTTAAGTCTGGAGTTTGCTGCATGTGTCAGTTATAGGAACAAAGTGTGTCGGTTAAGGGATAAAAATATCTACAATAGATATTATTATTATTATTATCATCTTATCTCTCTCTCTCTCTCTCTCTCTCTCTCTCTCTCTCTCTCTCTCTCTCTCTTTCTCTCAAAAAAAGAAAAAGTGCACTTACCCAATATTGTCGGTAAGCATATCGGTCGTATCGTATCACTCAATGGCACTCTTTCATTAAGGCGAAGCAGCGCAATATCATTTTCGAAATTCAGAAAACTAAAATCACCAGTCATAATGCGCACCACGTATCTAGTTTCCGCTCCTTTCTCAGTACATCTATCATGTTCCCCGAAAGTAACCTTGATCATGAACCACATGAATCTGAAAATGATACTAGAAGAACTGATCACATTCGCCTGGCGAATGAAATTGCGAGGAAATTTAGTTAAAGCAAATGAACTCTACAGAAAATCTTCCAATTTAATTTATTTAATTATATATATAAAATTAAAAAATATATATATTCTTTTTTACATTGATTCAACATGTTCTAAAATTTCTATATTAGTAATATGAAACTTTTAAATATTTATATATTTTTATAAAACCAGTTTTTTATAAAAAAATGTTATGTTACTAATAAATTTGTAATTCTATTTGCATAATTTTTATTTACAATAAATAATTTTGTAAATTATACTATATTAAGAAAAAATATGCGCAAAGGATATATTTAAAAAAAGTTTTATTGAGCAAGAGTCTTTAAATTTTAATTTTTAATTCTTTTTTATTTATTAATTATAATATTATATGTGAATAAGCTTTTTATAAATAATGTTTCTATTTACATAATAATTTATGTCATTTTTTTTGTTAAAATAAATATATATTGACAAACATCTTTAAAATGATAGATGATTTTTCACATAGCTATTTGCAGATAATTAAAAATTATAATCATCAACAGTGAAATAATTTAACATTTTTTCATTTCAGTATAGAGGGGTTAACGGCACAACGGCAAAAGTTTTCCTTATAGCATGATATTAATCAAGGATGCAAATATGAAGTTTGACCTGTTTGAGTGTTGAATAAATGATGCCAACAGCATGAATAGTAGCGATTTTATACTTACAGTTATATTAATTTATGAAAATACTTTGAGTATTTACGCACTTTTAATAATTTTACTTATACCAAAAAAATAAATTAGTCCTATCTCTTGTAAATTTAAAAATGTATACATTAATAAAAACTTCAATGACAGAAATTACGCACAACAAAAGTTAGAATTAAGATCAAATTTTAATATTAATTTTATTTCCTCTAAATGTGCTATATTTATAAGTTATACCTACCCCTTTACGCAGTGTGCAGCTGTAAGGACATAGCGATCGTTTATAAGTGTACCTCCGCAATAAAATCTCCTTAGATATGATAACTTAACTATCCATGGAAACTCATTCATACTCGTTGTTTGACCTCCAACTATACGACTTTCTTCGTTCCGTAAGCCACAACCTAGATTGTAATGATCGAAGAATAATACATTTTCTCTATGCTGCCTTTTACAGCACTGTGTAAAAAAAAATGAAATACAAGATAAAAAAAATATATTAAAGTACACACTACAGTAGCAGGGCGCAGGTGAATCATTGGAGTAAGGTGGCTTATTACCAAAAAGTCCAAAGAAATTCTTTATTTTCTCGTTAAATATTTCGGCCTAAAATTAAAATAATTAAATTATTTAACGTTTCATGTGCTTTATTGTTAAATAATTTTTAAGAAAACTTAATCAATAATTTTATTTGTTTTGTAAATCTTAGACATAAATAGGTATAAGATGTATAACTATTTTACTATTTTATTAACAAATTAATTATTTTTTATAAAAAATAGTAAATAAAAATAAATTTACATAAAAAATTGTTATAATTGCGTTATTATAATTTAAAAAAAGTTATTCTTACAATTTTGTTAAACATTCTTTTTTCAGCTTTGATAAGCTGTTAAAACGGTTTAAATTATATGTTTGCATTTTGTAGACATAATTGTTTTATTGATAACTTCTAAATTTACTTCTAAATTTTTACTCTATTTGTATATATTTTTTTTATATTATACATTAAAATTAAAAGTTCCAAAATTAAAAACATTATTATGGGAACTAAAAAATTCCAACGTTATACATATTAGAAAATATTTTAACGTTCTTCTAATAGACATATATATATATATATATATATATATATATATATAGAGCAGTATTATGTAATGCAATAAAATTAGTCATTATTTGCAACAAAAATCTTTACCTGACATTTTTTTGTTGTTGAAAGCAGAATGAATAAAATTAAATAACACAAAAGTTTCATGTTTTACGATTTTGATTGGGTAACTTGTTGCACCGATAATTACACACTTCCAACTTTAAGGTCTCTGTGAATATTTAAGTGAAAGAGTTGCCACACGGGCACCGTCAGGAACGAGTCATGGACATGTCCCTGACTGAGAACGACTATCACCGGCGTCCTACGCCGACTGAGGACTGAGAGGTCGAAGAAGTAATTGCTATTCCGGAAGGGAAGGCAGGTACAGCCAGCCGGCCGATACCTGACCAGTTCATGTTCATATTCAGGGTCAAATCACCGGTGACTGTTATTGACCGTCATCAGGGTCACGATGAGAAATTATTATACTCAGAGAGTTATTTCAATATTGTCTCAACAAATTTTTGCATCAATAAAAGTGCAAAAATAATATTTTTACATTTTTTTAGTTGGTAGTTAGCGCTATAAAGTTTATTAATTTTTAAGCAGCCTACATAGAAAATATATATAGTAACGCGTTACTTTTACTTTCAATTATCTCATTAATCTTTAAATAAATTTGTAAATGTTTATAATGAAGAAAAATTGAAATGCTTATATCAATTATATTTATGTATTATGTAGATATATAATTACTACACACACACACACACACACACACACACACACACACATTTTTTTCTTAGAATTTTTAATAGGTAATATGTTAAAAATATGTGATATACTAAAACATAATAAAATATAATAAAATATTGTAAAATAAAAATATACTTTTTAAAACAATGATTTTTTAATTTAGCAATTTTGAGTTTAATTAAATCTTTGCGTAATTTTCTAATGTATCCCAACATGTGAATGCATAAATAGAAATATAAGAGAGTGCAGAGAAAAAAAAGATACACAAGTGCTCATCTTTATTTTATTTTATGCGCATACGCATTTGATGCGTCATCTGGTACCGTTTGACAGGCATATTTTACAAACGATTTATTATTAATGATCACTTTGTTGACTAACTTTAGAAGAAGAAAAGTAATCCTGTTACTTGTTAAATTTTATTATTTTTATTTTTGATCCGAATTTATAATGAAATTTTTGTTGATTGTTATCATACTAATATCATATTATTTCTTAGAACTAGTTTTGGTAGACGGATCAGGTTTAGCAACTGCGTCATCGTTACCACTTTTTTATACTTCTACGAAGAATACAAGAATTCAATTTTAGAAAGAGTGTAGTATCATACATTTCGAGTTTTCTTTATTTATCTCTAATATTATTGTAAAATTACACATTAAAATTGTCATATTGAGATAATTATGCTGAAATAAAAACAATATATCTATTATATTTTAACTTTAAATTCAAGAATAAAATAACAAATATATATATATATATATTTTTTTTTTTACATATACAGATTTATCTAGTGTCACACATACAATGTTACATTATAATAAAGAGTAATAATTAAATATATTGTTTATTTATTGTTTTTAGTATATTTTGTGTTTGTATATTTTTAATCTTTTGCAAGTTTACATTATTTTATAATGCACATGCACACGTATTATGTACACGTAACAAGCAATATCAGTAATTGGCTAACATAAATTACACTATTTACTATTATGTACAAATTACTAACAAATTACTAACTTGCGAATACAAAGATGCTATTGCATGTGTATATTAAAGTGCATTTGCATGCATCAACTTTAGCCTGGTTTGACAATGAACCGTTACTGGTTACTGATTATTCCGGAAACGTTCGACCGATATTCGTACGATTGAAAGTGGTAGAAACGTGAGGAGCGAACTAAGCATAATTGTGCTTTAAATCTTACTTAAAATAAATTTTCTACATTTTCTGTATTTCGTACATTTATATACACAAGCAATGACTAATTAATAACAATAACATAAGAAACTTAATAATTCAGTATCTAATAAAAAATTGTACTCAGTTCCAAAAACATTGTTTATGAATGATAATATAAAACGTGCTCGTCACAGCAATTAATTACAATCGTAGCATGTGTGAGAAATTTTATGTACAAGGTGAAAGCAGATCCTCAATTGGCACACAGACAACCTTCCTTCATGTTTGTGTGGATCCATTTGAGATATCGGGATACTCTTGTATAAACTCCGGGATAACCTGGTCTACCACATCCTACACCCCATGATACTATCCCTATTAGATACATTTAACGCACATAAATGTCGTGATCAAAAATGTTCCGATAGTAAGATAGTAATGATTTTTGTGAATTTTTACATTTACGTAAATATAAAACTATATCTGGAAATGTATTTTATACGCAACATGCTTACCCAAATAAAAAAACATTAATTAATTGGTGATTACATCTGCTATATTTAGTGATTATAAATGATTTAGTGATTGTAAATATTATTAAAAAATTGTATATATTACTATAATGAAATATAAATGTTTTACCTGCTATTTCAAGCTTATCGGCTTCTTGGACGAGAAGAGGACCGCCACTATCCCCTTGACAAGAGTCATGGTTACCTCGACCGGCACAAATCATATTTTCGGTAATTCGATTTGCTCGATATTTCATTTTTCGACATTGTGTCAAGCTATATATAGGAACTTGCACCTCATGCACTTTTCCAGGTAGCATGCCTCCTTCCGAAGTACGACCCCATCCTACTACTGTCCCTTCTTTTCCGGCAGGATCGGTTCCTGCATTAATATATTGAAAATACAATATTTAATTTTAGTCCCTGTGCACAATAGAGGAATAAATATTAGATAATATTGTGACATGTCTAAAAATTGGAACTTAAAATGTCTTTATGTCTTTTAGAAATCATTTAGACATCTCTTATCTAAAAAAGACGTAACACTTAAGTCTCGATTTTAGAGTATTGTCCAAGTAATATCTAATATTTATTCTTATTTCCCTATTGTGCGCAGGGTCTTAGAAAAGATCGTAATTAATAGCTCAGTCTATATTACCTGGTTGAGGTAAACAGATTGGTCGAACCTTCTTTGAAAATTTCACGGACTTGCGTAATTTTAATAAAGCCACATCATGATTGTAAGAATTTATATCGAAATTTCTATGACGTATTACAACACTTACTGCTCTCATAACAGGAATTCCATCGGTATTTACGTATTGATCATAATCGCCGAGTACTACTCGAATTTTTGAACGTTTTAAACTAACAGAAAGAAACAGAAATATCAATCGTAACACATTCGACAGAAAATCAAAATAAAAGCACCAATACTTCCCGAGCAGCACAAATTAGTTGGCCAACCGTTGTCCAACGTTGGTCAATCATTGGTTAACCGTTGCCCAACTAATTTGTGCTGCTCGGGTTTTTTTAATAGTCAGGATTATGTTATATCAAAATTTCTGCAAAACATTTAATGACATTTATAATAATTATGACAAAATGACGCTTTAACAATTTTATGATACTATTAACTTTATTGCATTTATATTATTTACATTATTATTTATGTTCTATTTTTATTCATTGTATTATCTACAAATTTATTGAGTAGAGACATACTTCCGTACACAATGAGCAGCTGTAATTACATAATCGTTGTTGAGCAGACTAGCACCACAATGAAAACGACCATCGTACACCAACCTCGCAATCCAAGGATATCTATTCGGTAGCGTAGGACGTCCCCCCACTATTCGATTCTCTTGATTAGATAAACCACATTCTAAACCAATATTTTTAATGTTAAAAGTATTAAATTTAAATAAACCGATTAATTATTATTTTTATGATTAAAAAGATAGTAAAAAGTACATTACATATAAGTTGAAACATAATAATTTAATCTTAAATTATACATTAAAAAATTTTAATATTTTTAAATAATTAATAAAGTAAAATTACGACGAGAGTAAAACAATTTAATTTGTGAAAAAAGTTCTTACCGCACGTGCAGTTTCTTAAACTTTCTTCATCTGTTTCAGTACTATCAATAATGTCGATACCAAATAATTCATCAAATAAAAATCTTCCAGTACGAATTTGTGAATTGTTCAAAGAATTTTCCTGAAAAAAAAAAAAGTAATTAATTGATACTATTCAAGTGCGCTCACTTTCTACTGCAAATACGACATAAACGATGAGAGAAAGTAACCGTGATCAGAATAATGGGTCAAGGCCTAAGCTAAGTTTTAAATTATCTTCGACACTGACTAACTAAATATCTCGTGCGCGTAATATTTACATGAATCTTTTAATGCTGATGTTTGATTGAAACCGTTACTTAAAACACATATTTTATACCTCATTAAATATCATAGATTGTATAAGCGTAGCGTTGTATGCTAATTATTATATAATACGTATATCACACTTTATTTAATAATTTTAATTTGATATGAAAAAGATTTACATTCTTTTATTTCAAACTAACTTATTTCGATATCTCAAACTAATCAGTATACTTACAGTAGAAGCGACTTGAGCCATTATAATTTCTCGACGAAGTCCATAGCCTTCAATTGGTACCGACATAAAAAATGTGATAATCAAGATTAAGATCGAGAGCTTACAAAATATGTGTAAAGGCATTTTCCTATTTGTCAATCACAAAATGCACATATGTTCTGAATCACGGATGCGTTCTTCCTTTCATCGATGAAGCATCGCACACCACATGTTTCGCTGGATTCCACGACCGACATGCATTATATTGAGCCCGTACGAACATTCGGCCACCTTTTCGTTCTCTGGCGCCGTTCTTTTCGTCTTCGTGAATTTGAGAGAAGTTGCGGATTCTGGTTTTGTCAAAGATCACCGCACGCTTTCACCGTAGCTCCACAAAGAAGTCGAACTGATCGACCGAGAGCCGGTCTTTATGGTTGCGAAGAAAGTTCTTCTTTCACTGTCGCGCTGCCACCATTGCCCCAGTCCCATTCAATACACAGTGTAAACGTGGTGAATTCTCTCAATTTGGAATCATGTCTTTCGTTTTCACGTAAAAATGGAAAGCACGTACGTCAGTGAAAGCTTTCGCCGTATCAATTCATATTGTTTCTTATGTGATTTAACAATTTTTCTCTTTTGTTTTTCTTGAATAATTTTAGAGTAAACCTTAAGGATATACGTTTGCATAAGTTAAAATTAGAAAAAGAATTTTTTATAGAAAAAAAGGTTAGCTAGTGTAAATATATAAATTTTTAAAGTTTTTTTGGTATTATCTCAAACTGATTATATGTAATAATTAAAAATTTGTAAAAAATCATTATAATAAATTTGAAATGTTTTAATAATATTTTTTAAATTTCAACCCTTTATGCCCTCTTCTTTAAAATGTAAGTGTAACTTAAATATATTGTATAAATAAAAAATATATATTATAAATACAAGGACATTTTCTAATTGGAATAAATTTGTTGGAAGTTTAATATTTATATCGAAATCTTAGTTGCTATTTGATGTAAATCTTGAATTCTTAAGTTGATACTAAGAAATGGATTACTATTCATCAACTTAACAAGCATAAATATATTATAAATTATATATATACGATTATTTGCAATTAGTTACGATTTTTCTTAAGAAAAATTACAGGTTAAAAACAAAGAAATAGATCATCTTTTTTTTGAAAAAAAAAAATCTTAGAATGTTAAAAGTAGATTGCTACAGCTTCGTCTTATTACATATTATATTTATATAATTCATTATATTAGTCATATAATTTATATTATATTTATAATTATATAATTTATATAATCCTTTTTTTATATAATCCTATAAAATTCAAAATGTACTTTTACGATGTGTTATAAAATTTTTTTTAATCGAGAAAAGAAACAAGCAATATCTTCAAATGAGCATATCAATGATGTGACTGCTATCAACGATGGATAGTTATTTATAATAATAATAATAATAATCTTAATCTTAGGGAATAAAGAATAACATTTGCTGAAATGAAATTAAACTATAAATATAAAAATAAACCACATAAATTTTTTTAACTTATATATGAAAGATTATATATAAATAAAATGTAAAGAATTTTAATTGCTTTGATAAATACTTATCGTAATGACCTTTGATAAGTAATCTATCTTGTAACCAGATATCGTATAATAATATTTTTACAGAAATCTTAATACTATTATTAGTACTGACAAATATTAAAAGCTAGCATTATGATTATGCTTCTTAGGCTACTTTATAACTGATGCTTAATAAACATTATTTAGATTATTTTGAGATTGTTAAGTCTATAGATAAAATTTTTTTTATGAAGTATATTTATTGTGCGTTAATTTGGGAAGAATCATACTGCGCAAGTAACATGGTTTGAAGGTTTCACTAACCCACATTTATCGTTGAAAGCAAAATATTTCAGATCGCTGACCTGATTTTGCTTATTGCGTGTTTATGTAAATATTTAAACATCACTTTTAAATATTTTTATCTGATATATTTATATAATATTATTTATAAAGGTATTATTTACATGTATGTAGTTATCTTATTTACTTGCAACTTTTTTTTATGAACGTTTAATTTTTTTACACAATTTTCTATATAGTTAAAAATGATAAATATATTGATGACATTTATTCATAATTTTAATAAAGTAAGATTTACTCAGAACTAAATGAAAAATAAGATTTCTGTATTAAATTTTATGACACATGCGCGCACGCGTGTAACACACTATAATTATAAATTTTTTTCAATCAAATATTCAAACAATAATGAGGTAATAATCTAGCATAATTTTATGTATTGCATAAATATTTAATTAAAACAAATAATATACATACACAATTACATACGTTGACATATTTTTATAAAAACTATTAATACACTATTATACATCTTTAATATTATAATTTTTTGATATTTTTTATAATTTTATTATATGTTGCATGAATTAAATATTTAATTAAAATATTCATTTAAAACAAATTATATATATATATACATACAATTATGGCATGTGTTTTTGTGCAAAAACTATTAGTACATTGTACATATCTAATGTAACAATTTTTTTCTGATCTTTTTGTTCAAAGGTAATTTGTGCTTCCGCAAATTTATGTTCAAATGTAGTTTTGAATTCTTCTTTCCGATCATATGGCATATTGTCAATAAAATCAAGGCAGGCCAAAATGGAAACTGTAAAAATAATAACAAATAATTAACTTAATAGCATAATTTAATTAAATTAAATAATTAATTAATTAATTAATTAAGATTAAACACACGTAGAAATAAATTAAAAAGAATTCTCGAAAAGAGAAAAATGTATATTACAATTAATAATTGTATAGCAAAAAATTTAATTTTTATGTTTTTTTATAAAGATTTACATAAAAATTTGTTCGAATCTTGATTGAAAAAATATGTCTCCCGATGGCTGCAATGAATGATCGTGAATCCGAGCATTTGAAGCAATTCTTTCAATTCTTTGCGAGGAATGATTGAATGTTGAAATGGCCACATATACCTGTTTACATCCTGTTTACATATATGACATTTTGTAAATAATAATGAAAAATTAAAAATAATTATAATATGCATATTAAAAGATTATAATAATATTTAAAGATTGTAATAATAATAATCTATGTAAATAACAATACTTACTGCTATGAATGGTGCAAAATGATCATTTTGTGCCAAATTTTCAAGAACTTTAAATATACCATGTGATGTTACAAAAAGTATAAGCATAGTTCCATTGGATCGAAGCATGCGATAAATATTCTCAAACGCTTGTCTGTTTGATAAAAAAACAAAAAATGAAACATAATTTCTAAAAAATTTGATGTTTAATATTTGATCATTTTAAGTAGATTTTTGGTTTAAAGCATTAATAATTTTGGTAAATTAATCTACGACTAAATAATATATATTGCAATAAATTTCTTGATATTAAGAGTCTTATAAGAAGCTTATTAGCTTCAACAATATTCAATTGATTATAAATATTAATTTAATAATGTATGATTTTATTTATTTTAACTTTTCAGCATAAGATTACATTGTAAGGTCGAGTAATAACAAAGCATATATATAATTTAAAGCAAACACTTATATTTTATAACTCAATATCAATTTGTAATTTATAAATTAATTAAACCGACAATCCATTTAAAATTCTCAAATCCTCTTATTCTGTACTGTACACTTTTCAATGTTATTTTATAATATATATTTTTATTTACAATATATTTACAAATTATATAAAACTATTAATGTAACTATATGAATAAAATTCTAAACACGAAATATTAATTTTGAAATATGTCATTATTTCATTTTATATAGAGTTTAAAAAATATAATATTATAAAAAAGCTTAACGACCAAAACGAGTCAACTAGATGTTTATTTTTTATAAAATAATCAACCACTAATTAAAATGAATTCATTTAAGAATTAATTATACGTTTCGACTGTACTCAGTCTTCCTCAGTGATGACATATACATCAGGCCATAAAATCAAACATAAGTAAATGGACATAATGTCTCACAAATAATAATATAACAAAATTGTAACCGAATTATTTTGTGATAGTCGAAATAAATAAAATAAAGGCTAAACATAAGCAATACGCATTATTGTCTTGCAAATAATATTACATGTGATAATAAATATAAAATAATGTTAAAAACAAACATAAAATAAATTTGAATGACAAAATTAATGTCAAGACCAGCCAATATATGTATAACAGTACATGATAATATATTTTATGAATGTATTTTACGAATTAAAATTTGAACTCTCGATAATCAATGATCTGATATCTTTTCCGAAGATCGTCCTAATTTATGTTGACCCATAATGGAATTTCTCGTTCGATGGCGAAATCTCATTCGTGGTTTAGTTGTTTTTATAAAAGTATGTAGTCCATGCAATAAAATGTAAGTCAATCGACGATATGAGAGTGATTTTGCAATCCTCCGAATTTGAATTAAGAAGAACTGTTATTTGGTGATTGTGTATGATCTTATCGTGAAGACGTCAAAAACATTGATTGTTTACGATAATCTTCGGAAAAAGATATCAGGCCATTAATTACCGAGAGTTCAAATTTTAATTCATAATTATTATCATGTACTATTACACATATATTGACTGGTCTTGTCATTCGAATTTATTTTATGTTTATTTTTAATGTTATTTTATATTTATTATCACACGTATTATTATTTGCAAGACAATAATGTGTATTGCTTATGTTTGGCCCTTATTTTATTTATTTCGACTATCACAAAATAATTCGGTTACAATTTTGGTATATTATTATTTGCAAGACATTGTGTCCATTTACTTATGTTTGATTTTATGGCCTTTTTGATGTATATGTATGTTATCACTGAGGAAGACTGAGTACAGTTAAAACGTATGATTAATTCTTAGATGAAATTAAAGTATTCTTTCATTTTAATTAATAGTTAATTATTTTATAAAAAATAAACACCTATTTGACTCGTTTTGATCATTATAAGTTTATGTTTGCCTTTGCAAAATTTCGAGCGCTACTTAATTTATTTTAATAAAAAACATTATAATGCGTATTTAAAATATTTAAACAAAATTATTGATGTGTGTCATTTTAACATAATTATTCCATAAAAATTTATATATTAATTAATATTTTATAAATAAATAATTTTATAATATAATAATATAACGATATTAAAGATTCCCAAAAATTAAAACAATAATAATAGATTGGCTGCTAGGAATCAGCGCTGAAGGTAGGGCGCAAATTAAAAACTTACAATCTTCAATACATATCAAAATTTAATAATTTGGAACGTTTCGGCTAACTTTTTAGACATCTTCAACCAATGTATAAGAACATAATCGAGAATATGAGARTGAGATCACATAATGGTTTTATAGTCAGTCTCTCCAATTAAAGGAATCCATCAGAATCATATCCAAGTGTGATATAACAAAATATATATTTCCACATAATTCGATAACAGTAAAAAAAACAAAAGCGATGATTAACGTCAGATAGATAAAATCGTGAAGAGTCAGTAAGTTAAAATAGTACATTTTTTAAAAAAARTAAAAAGACTTAAAGAGAACTGTATCGGAACACGTCAAAATA
>JANQDE010000097.1:127913-142313 GCA_037157785.1 Cephalotes varians | reverse complement strand
TATTTTGACGTGTTCCGATACAGTTCTCTTTAAGTCTTTTTAYTTTTTTTAAAAAATGTACTATTTTAACTTACTGACTCTTCACGATTTTATCTATCTGACGTTAATCATCGCTTTTGTTTTTTTTACTGTTATCGAATTATGTGGAAATATATATTTTGTTATATCACACTTGGATATGATTCTGATGGATTCCTTTAATTGGAGAGACTGACTATAAAACCATTATGTGATCTCAYTCTCATATTCTCGATTATGTTCTTATACATTGGTTGAAGATGKCTAAAAAGTTAGCCGAAACGTTCCAAATTATTAAATTTTGATATGTATTGAAGATTGTAAGTTTTTAATTTGCGCCCTACCTTCAGCGCTGATTCCTAGCAGCCAATCTATTATTATTGTTTTAAATAATTTTATATTATATAAAAAAATGAAATTATCTTTGTTCAAAAATTTTTCTTACGTGAGATAATTGCACCAGTGCAAACTGTGGAATGAAAATATATGATCAAATTGAGATATGTATTTTGTAGGCAATTTTTTAGTTTGTATATCTAAAATTTCATATTCGAGTCGATCCTTCACACTGTTGTTTTTTTTTGCATACTCAATCATGTTTTCCGAAATATCTGTACCTGAACGATATAGGATTATTAAATTAACTTCACAATATATAATTTCATAATTCTTGAAATGTTTTAATTTATTTTAATATAATTGTTATATATATTTATACAGGTTATCGTTTTTTTTACCAATTATTGTTATATTTGGATCAAGAGCCGGTAAAATTATTTCTTTTGTTACATCTCCAGGTCCGCAACCTATGTCCATACATTTTCCAGATACATTTTTTAAATTTTCATCAAATTCATTAATTATAGCTTTTACTTTTTTCCTTTGTATTTGATTATTTGAAGCATACATCAATGGTTTGAACAAATGATTGGTCCTATTGTCATTAATGGTTCTCATCATTAAGGACGAGAACGTGTTTGTTTTAAGAAATACTGAAAATATCTGTAATACATTCGAATGTATTAGAAAAATAAGAAAAAACAATAAATGTCTGTAAATGTATATTATATACATATATATATATATATATATATATATATATATATATATTATATATATATATATATATATATATATTTAGTCATTTCTTCAATTATAAGTTTTTATTTGTTTTTATAAGTTGACATAACTATACCAAAATACATTTATACATATATATTTCATATTTTATATATATATATATTTTTTTTTAGATAAAATATATAATCAATAAAAATTTAAGAATAATTTTGCTTATAGATTTATGAAGAGAAAAGTTGTCTATATACGAAACGAAAGTTAGATAATGGTTGTATTAGATCTGTACAGAATATTAAATTTTTACACGACATTATGTTATATTATATATTAGTTTATATATTATAAACAATATAATAAGTAATATTATAAAAGAAAAAGTTTTAAATTAGGTTTGCAATTGTAATAATGTGATTGTAGTGATGTGTGATTATGTAATAATGTACAATCGAATTGATGTGAAAAAACTTTGATCTGTCACAATTATTTTATTATTAATTTTATTATATTTATAAGAAATACATGACTCTTTTTGGGTAAAAGAAAAGAACTTTAACATCAAAGTTTTCTTTTTATAACTTTTCCAGCACTTCTTCATTGATTCTTACCTTTTTATACATACTGTACTGACGATTTTAGTTTTTATGACAATCAACTGCAGCCACAATTATAAAACAATTCACAAGCTTTTTATATTTGTAATAAATTAAATCGTTATTTTCGCTAGATGTTTTTGTTCTTTCGTGATATCGTTCAAAACTGTAGAATCTAATGTCTGATATTATAAGAAATATGAGAACTAAAGTAAGGCAGAGAATATATCAATGTCATATATAAATATCACTTATTATATATGTATGCAAAAGAGACTCGTTTACATTTAAAATATTTACGTTTCACGTCGAACACGGTAATACAATCTAGAGCAAATACCGAAATTGAACATACGCGCAATACTGAGCATTTAACTGAGCTCGCTTCTTCTTTTATTTACTATTTTACTTATATAATAATGCGCTCTATTTCCTTTCATTTTTTTCTAATATTTAAATATGCTATTATCACATAGTGTGTACACAAATTAATTAATCAATTTTTTTTTAAATTAAAACAAAATATAAATTTTTAATTTATATTAAGATGTGCTTGTACATTCATTTATATTTTGCAGTTTTTTAGTTACATACTATTTCACATAATATAATTACACAAAATATAATTATATATTTTTTATGTAAAATATACTTTTTATTAAAATGTATATTTGTAAATAATTAAAAGAACTGTTTTAAAGAATTGGATGATAACCATCGCAATTTTTCCTGATAAAAAATGAGTTTTTTAAACATTAATTTCTAGTTATTTTAGAAATAAACACACAAATACATCAGATTTTTATAAATACAAAATTCTTGCAGTACTTTATTAAACAATAATTAAGATATACATACACATACATACATATCATAACTATTATTTATAAAAAATGTATTTATAAAATTATTTAAAAAAATATATATCTTATATTTTATAAAAATTGTTTTCATATGCAAGTATCTGAATATGAGACACGTGAAATAAATTATTAACAATTTAAATAATAAATATTAATTAGTAAATATAATATATATATCTATAATATTATGTTAGTTCAAATAAGTATGTTAATTTAGATAAATATATTAGTTAAAAAAAATTAAGAAAATCATTTGCTAGATCGTTAATGTCTTTTACTCTTATTCTAGGATAGCATACGTTTATGCAATTATTGTACATTCTTTCGTGCATAAACTATTAATCCTTTATATAGATCTAGTGTAAGTTCTTGATCGTTACATACTGATTTATAGTTAATCTTTCTTTTCATATATTCATATGTAAATACATTCTTGAATTCTTCCATCACGTCATGTGGCATGTCTTTAAGAAATGTCAAAATGGATATTATCGACGCTATAAAAAAAAATATATATATATATAATTATAAAATTAATTAATATTAAGTTATAATTTGAACAAATAAAATAGTATGAAGAAAATTTCTTAAAGAACTAATAACGTAAAATTACATTTTATATATATTTCTGATAATGACTTACTCAAAAACTTTTGTGATTTTTCTTCGGAATAGATCTCGTTCCGAAGACTGCAATGGTGAACTGTAAATCCGATAGTTTGAAGTAATTCTTTTAACTCTCTGCGAGCATTTTTTGACTCATGATATGGCGAAATGTTTTTTATAGTATCCTGTACAAATATAAAAGTAATAATTAACCATTTATGATTTGAAAGTTACACATGTAAAAAAACATGTAAAAAAAAGTAAATGAAATAATAATTATAATTTAATCACATTATTATAATTTACCGGCACATATTGTACAAAACGGATGTCTTGCGCCAAAATTCTGAGAACTTCATATATATCATGATACGCTATCATGTATAAAAGCATAGTTCCATCAGGTCGTAGCATTTGATGAATATTTTTGAAAGCTTGTCTGTTAAATGAAACAGATAAATGTAATCAATTTTTAAAAAATATACTTATTAAAATAGTTCTGAACAGTATATTTCTTAATACAATTATGCAAAACATAAGATAAATTTTGCACTTCTTTGCACTTTTTTAAAAAATTATATTATTATGTCATTATCACAGAAATATCAAGCAATATTATGAATAATAATTTAAAATATAAAATAATACCGAGCATAATTTAGCATAAATTTATTTGGAACACTTATGTTATTTTAAAATCGATGCACACACACACACGCACAATATGTTTACAAAAAAAATTTAATTTACACTTGTTAAAAGTTTATTAATAAGGTTTAATCAATAAAGATTGAAATATATAGCTTTATTTAACATAAATTATATTTTATATAATATATGTTGCTTACCGAATGTCAGTGCACCATTGCAAAGTGTGAAACGAAAATATATGATCAAATTCAGAAATATATTTCTCAGGCAAATTTCTAGTTTCAATATCTAATACATCAAATTGAAGCTGTTTTTCATCATTGAATGTTTTATTCGCATATCTGATCATATTTTCCGAAATATCCGTACCTTTACGAAATGCAAACAATTAAATAATTATAATGTTAATTTTTTTATTATTACATTTTTTTCAATTTATTGTCTTTTTACCAATTATTTGTGCATTTGGACCAAGAGTCGGTAATAGAAAATTCTTTGTTACATCTCCAGGACCGCAACCGATGTCCATACACTTTCCATGCATATTCGCTAGATCCTCGCTAAACTCTTCGATTATAGATGACATTTTATACTTTTGTAGTTTGTTACATGCACTATAGTCTCTTGGATTCGCCATGACTTTCGCAGCTTCGATACTGTTGTTTTGGAAGCAATGTGTATCGGTATTATCAGCAGGCTTATATATTCTATGATATCTCGAAGTGGGGAAAAGCCAATCTTTTTATTTGTTTTCAGAAGATTTCAATTTATTGCACTACTATCTCAAACTGACATCAGAAAGAGAGAGAAAGAGAGAGAGAGAGAGAGAGAGAGAGAGAGAGAGAGAGAGAGAGAAAGAGAAAGAGAAAGAAAAGCGAAAAAATATATAATAAAATTTCTTGCAAATTATATTCAAATAAAATTATTTTTAAACAATATTTGCAATTAATAGTAAAATACACCTATAAAATATATCGAAAAATATCTTTCTGTTTCGGGAAGAAAATCATATTTATTTCTATATATTATTAATTTGATAATTTGTCGTAGCTATAAACATAGGTTATTTTTGTTTTTGTTTTTGTTGTGCTTAATTTATTTCCAGATATATGATATTTATTTATTAATTAAACAAAAGAAAATATAATCTGTCAAGTCTGTCGAAAACAAATTTTGTCAAATGGTTGTTACAAATTTTGACAAATGACAAATCTAATGCAAATTTTGTAATTATTTAATTGTACATTTTATTGTATATTTAATGATATCAGTAAATTAATGGCAGATATATTTTAGATTAGTAATTAGATATATGGTAGATATTTTTTGCTAACAATTCAAACAAGTAAACAAATTGCTAATATTCTGGGGAATTTTCGATATATTTTACAAGTAGGTTTTGTTGATTGTGAATTTTGATTTATTGAAATTCTATTTTAATATATGTATTAATATATGTAAATTTGTATGTAAGTTAATATATGTAATATATATAAATATAATAATATTCAATGTAAATAAATTAAATGTTATTTTAAAAACAAATTTAATATTTCTGACAATATATAATTACAAAAATATCATTTTTAAGTCGTATTTAATAATAATTATTAGTAATAATTATTAATTATTATTTTTTACTAAATAATAATTATAACTGAATAAGTACATATTAAGTGTATTCTTTCTACACGATCGCGTTTTTCTTATTCAAACAGAAAAGTATGAGATGCATGTAAAAATTATTATAGTTTCTATTAATGTATAAAAAAATTATATTTAAATTATATATATTTTACAATAACGAGTAATAAATCTTAAATTGTAACGAATAAAAGTTAAATGAGAGAAATGCTTATACACGGTTGCAGCTGGATCTCAAGTGCCCAATCATATTTCTGTATACATTTTAGATACAAATTTTCAGTTTATTTTGAATTGCGCGTCGATTGTTTGTCGGACTTGCAACGCAATTCTATTTCATATTCAATAAGTTATTTACAGATTTTTAAGACGCTATTAGCATCAATATCTAACTGACGATCGAAAATTTAATTTGTGACTCTATTAGTTCAGTTTAGAATTGCGTTGTAAGTCTGACAAACAATCGGCGCGCAGTTCAAAATAAAATAAAATTGAAAATTTATATCTAAAATGTATACAGAAATATGATTGGGCACTTGAGATTCAGCCACGACCGTATATAGGCATTTCTTTCATTTGATTTGATAAATATATTTTATTTTTTTGACATCTATTAAACTGATTTGTCATAAGTATATCTACATCAAGTGTTCATAGATCAAAATATTAGCCCCATATAATCATAGAGATTAAACAACATAGATATATTGTGTAACTTGGATAGCTAAACAACGTGAATTTTTCCCATGTATCTTTTTAGAGTCTAATTATATTGGTCTAATCATTTTGTCGTCGCAAATATGATTTATCTGTAACATTTATCTTGAACCGTCATTTTAATGTCAATTAAGTTATTATTGATATCAATAATAGTCAATAAAGAATCAAAATTTGACGTCAAAATGACTTATGTTTGTTATCTAGGAGTTCCGATATTCACTGCGAGTGCTCAAAATCTTTAGCATACGTTACATGCACTATATTGATATTGAGTACTTCAGTGAATATCGAAACATAGGATATCTCAGATTTCATGTCATTATCTCAGATATCATGTCAAAAGCAAAAAAATAAAAAATTCTTCTAAATAACATTTACATATATTACATAATTATTATTGAATATTATTATTAAATATTATTTATATTAAATAAAAAGTTATCTTAAATCAACATTGTAATATGATATCGTTAAAAAACGTTATTTTGACATCAAATGATCACAAATAATATCAGTTTGATATTTAGATGTGTCTATGTATTTTTTAAATATTAATTAACTTTATCTATTTTTTATTATACAAAGATAATTGGTATTTTATTAATCTGGTCAATAGTTGTAATTAATTGGTTGATAGTTGTGCATTCAACCTGATGATTTTTGATAGTTAATACTTAATAGTCTTTGATAGTTTTCTATTTATATGTGTATAGTTTTCTATTTATATAGTATTTATATAGTATTTTAAATGCGTTATTAATCAGTAAGAAATCAAAGCGTAAAAATTATATAACTAAAAATCTCGACTAAATATTACGTTATAAGATGTCAAGGAATGACGGCGAAACGTGGAACCAAAATATTACTCCATAATAACGTTACAGATTGTTATTTAAAATCAATGTTTTTTGATCACACAATTAATGCTTTTTAGTCATCGTCACGTTACAAACATAATTAGTATTTGACGTCAATCATATGACTTGTATTTGCTGTTTGGGTGGGTAATAAATAGTGAATAAATAAAAACCTTAAAATAATATTGTTAATATTGTTATTCACTTCAAAGCACATTTTCTTTTATCAACGACAAAAATTTTAGAAACTGCTACTTTTCTTGGAATCTACACATTTAATAAATCTGCACTAAAATTGGATCCCAAACAAAAATATTTACTGATAAAAATGACGAAATTTGTTTTTTACAAGCAGTAGCGTGATGGGCGCAACAGGCGATAAATCAATTATTGACAAATTAATCGAAAGTCTTGAAAAATAAGAATTCAAGGAAGTAGAATTATAAATAATCTAGTATAAAATTAAATTTTAATTGTTTTTTTCTTTTCTTCTCATCCTATGATTTTCCTATCCTATAAATTCGATAAAAATCACGCTAAAATAACACTGAAAAATTATAATTTAATGTACACTGAGAAAAAGATATTTAAAAATTTATTTGTGAAATAAACATTATTTCACATAAATAAATCCCTTATTTATATATACGACGAAATAGAATTTTATTCTTCACCACTCTGTGGTGAAGTGATATATTTTGCAATAAATTTTTTGTAGGTTTTTAAGATGTTTATTTATCGGACTATCGCAACGCGACAATAAAACTTTTTTACTATACAGATTCTTATCTTTCAATAATAAGTAGAAAAACAGACTAACAAATGACTAAGGAACATAAATAAGGAAAAAATACCATAATTCTGCGAAATATATTCTATTATTTTTATTGAATGTAAAAAAAGTTTCGTTCTTTCTGGAATTCTTGCTGGAAAATTTAATTTAACAAACTTTATTTAAATTTAAACAAATTGTAACTTTTTATAATAAATGCATATAAAATAATGACTCTAGAGTTTCCTAGTTTCCTAGTTTAGGTATAAAACTTTGAAAAAGAAAATACAGAAACTCTATTCTTATTGTCGCGTTGCAACAGTTCGATAAATAATATTTCGTTTGAACAAGAAAAAGAAACACATCCAATACTGTCGTTCTTACACTGAAAAAAAAGTCAAAATTCAGAAGTAATTCTTCAAAAAATATAATTATTTGCAATAAGTAATAAATCTTAGTAATAAATCTTAGATCGTAACGAAATAATAATAAATCGTAGATCGAATAAATCAAATGAGAGAAATGCCTATACAGTTGTAACTGGATCTCAAGTGTCCAATCATATTTCTGTATACATTTTAGATATAAATTTTCAGTTTATTTTTAACTGCGCGCCGATTGTTTGTTGGACTTGTAACGCAATTCTAAACTGAACTAATAGAGTCACAAATTAAATTTTTTGCTCGTCAATTAGATTTGATGCTAATAGCATCTTAAAAATCTATAAATAACTTATTGCGAAAAATTTAATTATATTAGATTAGGTAGAAGGTTCAAACCCTGGCTGAGGTAATATTTTTCGCAATAAGTTATTTACAGATTTTTAAGATGCTATTAGCATCAATATCTAACTGACGATCAAAAAATTTAATTTGTGACTGTATTAGTTCAGTTTAGAATTGCGTTGCAAGTCCAACAAACAAATTAGTTCAAATAAAATTAAATTGTGAAGAGAAATAAAAGTTATTTAGTTAAATGTAATTTAGTTGTTAAAAATATCTTGATCACAAAAATAAAAAAAAGTTTGATATTTGCAACTAAATAACTCATATCGAAAAAATAATGACAATTATTTACAATTAATAATACTTATTTAAAAAATAAAATAATTTATTTACTAAGAATAAAATTCTATTTCGTCGTATATATAAATAAGGGATTTATTTATGTGAAATAATGTTTATTTCACAAATAAATTTTTAAATATCTTTTTCTCAGTGTACATTAAATTATAATTTTTCAGTGTTATTTTAGCGTGATTTTTATCGAATTTATAGGATAGGAAAATCATAGGATGAGAAGAAAAGAAAAAAACAATTAAAATTTAATTTTATACTAGATTATTTATAATTCTACGTTTTATATACAATATATTATATACAATATATTATATACAATATATTAAGAAAATAAAAATTAATGAAAATAAAATTTTTGTTATTATACATTTTTTTTACTTTACAGGGCATTTGTAGTATCAATATCGTATTATATACAATATATTAAGAAAATAAAAATTAATGAAAATAAAATTTTTGTTATTATACATTTTTTTTACTTTACAGGGCATTTGTAGTATCAATATCGCAGTACATAAATATTTTATTATATACATTGGACTAGATGCAACATTGTGTGTGTGTGTGTGTGTTTTAATATTTATAATAAATTAATGACGCAAAAATATACAGTAATATTATGATGATTCTAAGAGTTAGATATAATATTTATATGTTTATAGAATAGTTTATGCGGCTCGTAAAATATGAACATATTTTAAGACATATAAGATAAATTACATTTATGTAATACAAATTAAAATATAAATTTCAAAAGAATGAGAGCATTTTTTTCTATTATTCTCATCCCTTTCATAAATTTAATAATCAAATAAATATTAAAATAAGATTTACTATTTTTTCTGACAATTACATCTGCGCGATTCATAACAAAATAACAATAAAGTAACAAATTTATTGTTAATGCGGTGGAGGACAAACACATTCGTCGTTTAAATGATCTTTAAGCCATCCAATGTAATTCGTCAATTTAGTAAATATCCCAGGAAAATTTGGTCGTCCACATCCACGTCCCCAGGAAACAATTCCTTAAAGAAATATAAAAATATATTGTATCTTGCTTTTATAAATGTAAAGCTGCACTTGCTTGTTTAACTAGATAAAGAGAAAAAATTATTATGGTCTTATAATCAAATTTAAAAAATTTAAAGTTATAAATAAAAAAAATTTTAGTTTATTATTATTAAATACATACCTACTACTTCAAGTTGTCCATAAATTCCTCTAACATGTAAAGGACCACCACTGTCTCCCTTAAAATAAAAATAAAAGTAAAAATAAAATAAAGTAAAATAAAAATAAAAGAAAAATAAAATAAAAATATAAATAAAATAAAAATAAAATAAAAAATAAAATTAGAATAAAAATAAAAAGAGATAAATAGATAAAATTTAAAGTTTCAAATAACAGTATGAAAAAGAGATAGTATGTTTCATTCTTTGGAAAATTAAATATTTAAGTTATTGCTTAGTATATTAATAAATAATACAATAATGTAATAAATTGAGTATTAATTACACGTATTAATTACATATAATATTGAATATTAGAATTTTTATTAATGAAAATTTAAAGACCATCTTTTGCTAATATTATAAATAATTTACACATACACATATATGCGCGCGCCCACACACATTTCTTTATGCACTTACTATTTCTAATTTAACAGTAACAATTGTTTTTATTTATTTTGAATTCTGATTAACTTACGAAACAAGCGTCCCGTCCTCCTATTCCCTCTGGATGTAATATGTAGCCGGCACAAAACATATTTTCGGTGATGCGATTTTTCGCGTATCCGGCTTGATCGCATTCCTCTTGTGATAAAATCGGCAGATTTACTTTTCGCAATTCGTCACTTAGCGGCTTGGTCTCCCCGGTTCGACCCCATCCGACTACGGTAGCGAGCGCTCCAGTATAATCAATCATTTCTGTAATTTTTTAATTCTAATATCTTCTATGGTCGATTGCATCTCAACATGGATTCTATTGGCACAGAATTCATTATCTAAATTTTTAATTTAAGTGATATTCATTGCATTTACGATCATGTGCAGACAATAATTAATTTAGATGTTATTTAAGTAAACATATAAAATAATAGCACGCGCACGCGCACACACACACACACACACACACACACACACACACACACACACACACACACACACACTTGTGCGTAATAATTTATAATAGAAACATATCAAATAAAAAAGATTGAATGATAATTAATGAAATTTAAACGTTAAATTTTTCCGAAATCTTATTGATATTAGAAATATATATGTTTTATTTACAAATTTTATTTATATATTTATATTAAAAATAACTTACTATCTTCTGGTAAACATGCTGTTCGTACAATACCATTCAGAGATATGGGTTCATTCATTTCTATAATCGCGATATCATTATTAAAAGTATTACTATGGAAATTCTCGTGAATGGTTGCTGATTTAATACGTCGAACTATAGCATTACTACTTATTGAGGAACGATTGCTATCCATCAAAACAAGTTTGATGGTTCTAATATCAAATCTGAAAATTATTTTGATGTAGATATTTTATGCAAATATGTTATATTATAACTCGGGAATTAAATGTATAATCTAAATACATAATTATTTGCGATTTTAGTTGCTTGACACACACCCTTGTAAACAATGAGCTGCAGTAAGTACATGTTTCCGTGATATTATACTTCCTGCACAATAAAATGTGCCTCTTTTACTCATGCTAACTAACCAAGGATAATCATAAACGCTGGTCACATTGCCACCAAGAATTTTTGTTTTTCTGCTAAGCCCGCAAACTATATTAATACAATGTAATGCATTAATATATGCGTGTAACTTGAATAATCAATATAATTAGGCAATTTTATTCAATACATGCTAAAATTATTTACAATTAGTTAAGTTTTACGCATTACTAAAAAGAATTTTATTTAATTGGATGTGTTTTAGTGTTTTCTGTATTATATAAAAATAAAATTAAAAAAAAAAAGAAAATTTATTTCTATGATCTGTAAATTTTTTATTATATTTTATACGTATTATTATGTATAAAGTTATGCAAAAAAAAATTTTATTATTTAATATTATAATCTTGCTTTATATGACAATTTTGTAGCATTATTTTGTATGGATATTTTTCATTTATACATTATATATCTATACATATATGTATTCATATATATATATATATATATATATATATATATGTATAGATATATATGTATAGATGTATATATAATGTATCTAGTTCTATTAATTTACGTTAAAATTATATTCATATGTATAAAATATATATTTATTTAATAGAATAAATTATATATTGATTTTTTGTCAAAAAGTTAAAACATGATTATATCTATTATTATTATAAAAAATATAAGGATATTATTTGATATAAGATTATTTATTTATATCCTTGTAATATTTTCTTGCATATAATGTTTCTTGTGTAGTCTTCTAATTAAATGCATAATGATCAAATACATTAATTCAAATGTTTTTATTTACCGCAATCATTACAAATATTCGGCTTTTTAAAAGGAAATGAAAACGCAGGCCCGAAATCGACGTAAGACACTTCGTCTATTGTCGGATGATTAACTTCCACATTCGTGATATTATAGTGCACTTGAGCATTTGAGATAGGCAAATTTCGTCTGTTATTCAATAATGTCTACAAAGAAAAGGAATAGATATTTCAACATTACTAATTCCACATGTTGTTTCCGCAACGAAGTCGATCAATGAATAATTTACATTAAAAAAAAAAAACAATAAAAGAAGTCTTAATATAGAATATAATAAATATGTATATAAAATTATATATATATATATATATAATTATATATACATATATGCATATATGTATATACTTTACGAGGAAATTATTATAGAAATATTTTCCAATGATGTTTTGTGACATTTTCGAAAAGAAATACATTATTTACGGACTGTTTGTATTTTTTATTAATTTCTGTAGAAATTTAGAGAGAAAATAAAAATAAAATAAAATAAAATTATAAGAAAGTTAACAATCTATTAATGAGTAAGTGAGTATTCTTTTTTAATAAATAAATTTTACAATTCACGGATATAAAACTTAATACAATTACAAAACGAGTGTAATAAAAAATTAATGATTTTTTAAAATTAATTATATGTTAACACTTTATCTACCGCGAGCTGATAAATATATATATATTTGCAAACGGTAGGTGTTAATATTTTATTAACTCTTATGTTATCATTTTATAGTTATTTAAATATAAATAAGCTAACAAAAACACAATATTGTTATTGCTACTGTTATCTTCTCATAAACGTTATCCTTCTCATAAATGTTTAAATAATGATTATTTAACTTACTGTACGAGGCAATGCGTAACAATAGCTTAGATATAGAAATAGCACAGAAATATATTTCGTTCTTGCGTCCATGCCGTACGGTATCCGGTTTACTTAGTCTGTGCCAATTGATAAACTTGTCGCGAAATTTGGGCCCGCGCACGTACTTACACCCGTAGCGTGAAAAGTCTAAAAGTATCCCGGCCGTTTTGCCGTTTTATAGTAAATTATAACTAATGAACAAGCTTAGCGTGTCTCGGTGGGGATCGTTAACCTTGAGTGGTGCGTTTGCATTGGCAGATGTTGCATGTGACATCCTTTAAATCACTCGGTCGGTCGGTGTACGCGCCCGTTGTCTCACTTGCACAAGTACCGTCTCAGGTACAAGCACAATGAATATTCGCGCGCGTACGCATAAACGCAACAATTTATGACGCAATCAACCATTGGCCACGGATCCAATGTCAAAACGGTCCACCTCCGCTCAGACAGCGATCCTTTATTTCAGGGATCTACCGAGACTGGATCAATGTCAATTTCGTCAGCGAATGAACGCGAATGCCTCATAGTCGTTCTGATTCAAAGTCATGGTATGATAACTACGATGTTAACGTCAATGATGATGACATCGTCGTTGATAATGATGATTGTAATAGCGAAAGTGATGAATCATTGCTGCTGATAGATTACGCGAACAAAATAATTATAATTTCGCTCCGTTATCTTATTATGTTACATACCAAGATGCTTTTTATTTTTGTTGTCGTTTTGTATGACAATTTCTTTACATACGTATTCATAAAACAAATTACAGTTTTTTTTTAAAAAAAGATAATGATTTGTAATATGATCTTATTCGAACACCGTGAAAATTAATCGCGATTACACATTATATATTATTGAGATCATTTTCTGCGGTATGTGTATGATAATACACTCAACAATCAGTAATGTATTCCTAAATGGAGTAAACAGAACTATAAAAAAATTCTGCGTCAGTTTATAAATTTGTTATATAACATGATACAATTTTACGTTATGGATTATGTCAAGTATGAATAAGTAAATAGTAGTGTGATAATTTCAATTTAAATATAACTAATATAAACTATTTAGCAATTTAAAACACGGCCAAATACGGTTCTTTACAGGTT
>JANQDE010000097.1:101532-127813 GCA_037157785.1 Cephalotes varians | reverse complement strand
ACACCTAGCTTTGACCGTATTTGGCCGTGTTTTAAATTGCTATGATGTTCTCATATATCGGTCGAAAGAAATTGTTATAAACTATTTATATTAAAAAAATTTCTTAGAAGTTCCTAATCTATTAAACATTATGACAGTATGTTATTGCGATTACAATTGAGTTAATGTAACAATCATAAAAATGAGATGAATTTGCGAGTTAATAAAATGTGACTTTTTTTAGTCACCTGGACGAATGACCAGAGGGATTTGTGCAACAAACAGACGATATGCAATATAAACATGCACAAGAAGATCTTCAATTAAAAGTGTCATAATTTCCTCAACATAAAACTGAATCAGTTCCGCATCATTAATATTTAAATTCGCATTTATAAGTGACAAACAAAATATCGTACTTCATAATTCATTAATCATAATTCATTAATCACTTATATTAATAATTAATGATCCAAGTGTGATTAAAGAGTAATTATTATTCGTTATTTAATTATTATTATAATTATTTAATTATTATTATAATTATTTTTTACTAAGTAATTACTTTTTTCTTTTATCGATTGATATAATACGCGCGCAATAAGAATATTTAAGTTTAATTTTTTGCATTTCTTATTTGTTTTACTTGTCACATACATAAAACGTTTCATGCAACTGTACTGAGATATATCTTTGATATAATTAGAGAGATGGAAAAAATATTAAAAATATAATAATTATAAATTATTATTTTCTAAAATGCTATTTATATGTATTCATAAATGCTATTTATATGTTTATTTATATGCATGCGTATTACATTTATATTTCAATTTATACTTCGATTTTAAAATTGCAATTAAACAGGTAACGTGACATTATTATTATAATATTGTTGTATTCATTTTTTTTATCTCTGTTTTGTTTCATGTATGTGTGTATTATTTCATTAATTAACTTAATATAATCATGAAAGATTTTTATTATATCTTAATGATACTTTTCTACTTTTCTTTATTACTTTTAATCTTAAGTTCTACCTAGAAATTGCACGGATTTGTTTTTTGTCTGCAACAATAAATTTGTGTCTGTGAAAAGATTACATTTAATCAGATTTAATCTGACACTGAAGATATGTGAAAATAAAGCAAGGCTTCTGATAAAGTTAGACGTACATCGAGACAATAAGGTAATGCGTCTCGCCCGCATGAGGGTCTCGTTACCTATATACCTTGACCCACTGTCCACAGGTTACAGATGGTGTACAATCTGTTGCCCTGCGCATCTTATTTATCGTTTAGCAATAATCGAAGTTATAATAAGTTGGATCAGACAGAGAACGTTGATAAGCACGTAAATGGCAACTTGTCAAAAGATTTTGTCATTTTGTCATTTGAAATATTATGATGTATCGCTGTATGATGAGACATCTATATCGTATTGTTAAAGAAAAATGTATCTTTAAATAAATTAGAATGCAAAATTATAATGGAATTTATTAAATTTTCAAATCTACATTTTTGAAAGATGTATAATATGTGACACTCTTTATTTATGTGGTAATATTCTTTATACATTTAATTATGTACGTATAAAGAACATTCGATTTTTTGAGAATTTTATTTTTTTAATATATCTCTTTTCGAATACTAATTTATCTTATGTAATTTACAATTACCATATTTTATTTTATTCACAAAAACGCACTTGTAAATTCTACAACAGAAGTCTCTTCTAATCTATTAAAACATTAAATATTACACTTGTTTTATAATAAATAAAAAATTTATTAAAAATATATTTTTTATAAGTATACTCTTAATAATTTTATTTACAATTTATAACTAAAATTAAAAAACTATCTAGATTATAAAAAAATTTTTCTATGAAATGTTTCCATTTTTTTTAAGGCATAATAAATTATTTTTAACTGGCACATTCGCTTTTGCTCTTTTTCTAATCCTTTCTTCTTATAAGAAGAGAAATCACGGGAGAACGAGGAAAAGAAATTATCCGATACACTATTTTAAATGAACTTATTTAGCGGATCCCTTACATGTTTGTTTGCGATGAATTTACATACCGCTAGCCTAAATTTTCACTTCTGCTACCGGCTTGTCCACTATTCCGTATAAATAAAGACGTGACACCGAATCGCCTTGTGTGAAAGCATATGTTGCCTCGACAGGAAGTTCGGTGGATCAGATCGGTTTGATATTTCTCTCAGTGCACAGTAGAAAATAACGCACAGTGCTAGATTTTGAAGTGCAAGAAATAATGATGCTTCGGTTCATATTGTTATTAACAGTTGTTACAGTAGCAATAACAGTCACCGTTAATAAGGAGGTATCGTTAATGTATTTATGGTGTAGTGTTTCTGCACATTTACAACTATTTATAAATAAATTATAATTATTTTAAATTAATTTATTGTAAGATAAAATATACGAAGAAGTATATTAAAAATAAAATATATATGATATATAGAAATATATAAAAATAAAATATATAAAATATATAGAAACTTTCAGATTTTTATTATATGTTCTTTGAATTTATTTATTTATTAAAAAGCAAATTGTTTTTAATAAATAATTTATTAAATGTTGTATTTTTTATAATTTTCTTTAATTTTTATTTTTAATATTAAATGTATTTATATATTATTAGATATATAAACTGTATCTGAATTGATTTATGTTATATATATTATTAATATTTATATTCCAGATATTGAATGAAACATCGACTTTTTTGAACAGNGTGTGTAAAATACAAATATTATAATCTATAATATAATATAAAAGTATATGTTTTAATATATACTTAATATTTTAATATATACTTTAATATAACAGTTGCAGTCAAATTTAACTATACGTGTGGAAGAGCAAAACTCGAATAGCACAGGAATTGATAATGATAAAAGATTCTGGGAATGGTTATTTGGTTCGGTGTCATTAACAGAACCACAGCAATCAGAAGAATGTTTAAAATGTAGTACGTATTTGCATATATTTTTTAATTTGCTACTTTATACTTAATATTTATGTTTTCGCATATTTTTACGGTACAAATAAAAGTAACAATTGATTACTATTATCGATTATTATTATATATTTATGTATAATATTTATTTTATTTTTTTCAAAATGTTATTAAAAATCTTATATTAATTACATAACATACAATTGTTTAAGTTAAATTGTATTTTTGAGATAATATTTATATAGATTAATATAGAAATACATTTTTTATTTTATTTATTTTAAATTATTGTATTGATATAAATTAAAAAGTTCAAAATATTCTTTATTAATTGCGTTACTGTTATCAAAGATATTATTTATTTCAATCAGATATTATTGAAAGAAAGAAAAAAAATATTACACATACCGCGTATATATATATATATATATATATATATATATATATATATATATATATATATAAGTACATACGAAATAGTAAGATATTGATTCATTGTTTATAGCTTGTGGTTTGACAAACAAATATAATCGTATTGTCGGGGGTGTCGAGACCCTTGTCAATCAGTATCCTTGGATGGTCCTACTGATGTACAAAGAGCGCTTTTATTGTGGGGGTTCAATCATAAATTCACGATATGTACTAACAGCTGCTCATTGCACTTACGGGTGATTCATATGCTAATTTTTGATTGAATATATGCCTGTATGTAAGTGTGTGCAAAACGATCGCTAATCGATCAGATTGTTTTTTGACAGATTTGAGGCAAGTAAATTGATTGTCCGAACATCGGAACACCACCGGAATTCGACCAGTGAAAGCAAAACGCAGGATTTCCAGGTGGAAAGAATAATCAGACACAGTGGTTATTCGACTATCAATTACGATAATGATATCGCACTCCTTAAGCTAAAAAATCCTATCAAATTTCAAAATTTGATGCGACCTGTTTGTCTCCCGGAACAAGGTATCTCTTAGTTTACATATATGTAAATGACATTGATTTCATTAAGAAGTAATTTTTATGAATTAAATGTTAAATAGTATTAAGTATATATTTTTTTTAGATTTTTAGAAAATGGACTTTAAATAATTGGAAACAATTTAAAAGTGTGTTTGCATTATAGATTACGAATTAATAATTTCTTTTCAGCAAAAACCTTCGCTGGCAAAAAAGGTATAGTAACCGGATGGGGTGCCATCAAAGAAGGTGGTCCCATATCGCACAGTTTACAAGAAGTTGAAGTTCCTATTCTTACGAACACGGAATGTCGCACGATGTATCCACCGCACAGAATAACGGATAATATGTTATGTGCGGGTTACAAAGAGGGCGGTAAAGATTCCTGTCAAGTAAGCAGAAAGCAGTATTAAGTTTTAATAATAAAAAAATAATATTAAAACAACAAATTTATTTTTAAATCATTTTTCTTAAACAATTAAATATAAATTTTATAGCATGTGTTTTGAAAATAAAAATATAAGATTTTAATTAAATTATGGAAGAAATTGATATAAATGCGACAAATAATAAATTAATCAAAAATGTCAGCATAGCTATTTAGCAGATATTTTTAATAAATGTAAAACATTGTAAATTTTGAAAAAAAACAATATAAATTTTTAAAAATATAAATCGTAGGGGGATAGCGGTGGTCCATTGCATGTAGAAGAGAACGGTGCTCACCAGCTAGTTGGTAAGTTCAGTTTTAGATTATATAATGTATTAATTGTTTAGTACAGGATGAAATATCGTAAAACTTTAAGAAATTGTGTATTAAATGTAAGAAAAAACTTCAAAAAAAATTCTGGAAAATCACTTTCACACGAAAAAAGCTAGACAAATTAAAAAGACTCAAATTTTACAGGGATTGTATCCTGGGGCGAGGGATGCGCGCGACCTAGATATCCCGGAGTTTATGCCAGAGTAAATCGATATCATACGTGGATTACACGCAATGCAGAGAATGGTTGTTTTTGTTAAGTTGCAATTTTGCAATTTTTATATAGAGACTGACATATTTATTTTAGTTAATTTTCATTTAACGACGGAAAGTACGCAAGCTAGAAAAACGATAAAGAGCACGATGAAAAAAACACACACATACACACACACACACACACACACACACACACACACACACATACAATTTTTTTTTGAGTTAACAATTTTTACTGAATTATACAATCACGAATCCATTGCATTATGACATGATAATTGTCAGACATATTTATTTAACACATATACATAAATGTACCTAATGCTTCATGCACGCATACATAATATCTATAATGCGCGACCTTATAACATTTTACATGTACACGAGTTGTGCATACAACATTGTGTATACAATAATTTAAAATTAAGGCACGTGCATCGCTCTTCACTTTTGTCAATATTCACAATAGAATGTATACACAAGAGAAGAAAGTGATAAGACTTTCTCTGTTTCTCGCAATCAAATGACTTGGAATTTCAATGAAACTCATGTACATTGTACCTGTTTGTAACATCGTTTACATCGTGCAATGAACAGATATAATTTAAAATGTATGCACGTTGTATGCATTTTGTTATTGATAGCTTGATAAGACATCTTTAATTAATTTAAGCAATGTAGCGTAACAATTTTTTAATGATAATTATCTTTTATAAAATTTAAGTAAATTTGTTTATTGTACACATTTATTGATCAAGGCATCCCAAGTAATTGAATAGTAAATTCATGTCATCAAGTTGACATCTCGCTCAGAAATTGATGATAAATCTAGTGCCATTTGTGTCAATAATAAGTTCCTGTTTTGCAATTTACTAGTAAAGCTTGTGTACATAACAAATTGGAAGCAAAAACCGAGCAAAGCTTAAAATTCGGTTTTGCTTTTGATCAGTTCTTATAGTCAATTTCTTGTTAACAAGCTTTGCACTTTGGTTTTTGCCGACAATTTGTTCTCATGTTATATCAGCAAATTTTGTATGTCTGCCACGAAATTTGCTGACATCATTGAGTATAACAGAATTTTCGTTAAATTTAGTTGCTTTTTTGTCGATAAAATTTGTAGCAAGCATTTGACAACATTTATTTTTGACAGACTTGATTGATTGGATATATATATATATATATATATATATATATATATATATATATCAAAGAGAATAAATAGTTAACAACTTTTCTTTTCTTTTTAGATAAAACATGCATTTTTATAGCCATTACAATAATACTAAGTTTTATTAATTTTAATATTAAATACTTTAAATACTAGTGACTAAAAGACCTTCAATTACTGCATTTTCATTGTCTGACGAATTAGTTTCTTTCTTTATTTCGTTGTTTGCCGTTGATTGCAGCCAATACGTCTCCATATCTCCCTTTCCCTTCACATAATAAATAATATATAATATAAATAATATATAAAGAATATATAATATAATTGATAATTATATATAATTAAAGATATATAATTATCATTATATGTGTATTTACAATGACATTAATTAGTACATTTTCGTAATACGAACCTTTACCCAAACAACTCCACGTGATTCGGTATGATAACGACCTTTCGGTAACAGAGCTTTGGTGCTAGAAGAAATATGCACCTTTCCTGGCTACGCCATACAATGCAGTTAAATATTATGGAAAATAGAAGAAATTCAAAAGAAGAAGATAAAAACAGATTTATAAATGTTCGTAAATCTTCATTCACAAATTGAAATTATTATAATAAATATAATTACATTTATCATGATAGTTTTAATGTATAATTAATTACATAATAATAAATTTTTGAACTGTAATTTCTTGACAACTTGAAATTGAAGTCAAATAATCAGTTTGACCTCCGTTTATTAAAAATAATTGAATTATGAATTGATTTTTGGTCATTATTTTATTTTTTACGTTAAAAATAATTTATATAATAATTTATATGAATGAAAATCAATCCATACCGGATGAAACGTCCCAATATGAATCGTATCTTATATTTGGATTTAAGTACATTATATTTAATTATGTAAAGATAAGATAAACTAAGATAACTACATTACCAGACTAGTAGTTTGCATTCTGGAGGCCGTGTTAACAGTATCTCCAAAGAAACAGTATCTCGGCACTTTGATACCGACCACGCCGGCGACCGCTGGACCGGAATGAATTCCTAATGAATTTCAAGATAAATACTATTATATTTCAATTTATTTCATCATGCACTCGTTGCTATGTGATACAAGCGTCAGTCTTCAAAGATAAAGTTATTCAAAACGTCGAGAAAATGAAGTTATGTCTCAAGAGATGCAAGGGAATATATTACGTTCGGAAAGTTGAACGCAGGATGATTACCTATGCGGATTCGTATATCCACTCCAGAGGGTAATTTGAGAGATCGAACGTGTTCGATGAGTTGTAAGGAAACGTCGGCGATATTCTGTGCGTGATTTTCATTTCTATCTGGTGCTCCGCTAGCTGCCATATACACGCGACCAACAGTCTCCACCTGTCACGGCGTGATTGTAAATGGCAGATACAATGCACAATCAACGATATCATATTGTACAAAAAAGTTTTGCAAGAATCTATAAATATTTAGTTAAATAAAGATCTGAAAATAATTTTGTTAGATCATGAAAATAATTATGTAGAACTTTTAAATGATGATGATGCAAAAAGTTTTAGCAAGTTTGAACGTCCTACATAATTATTTTGATGGTCTAAATAAAATTATTTTTAGATTTATATCTAGTTAAATTTTTTAATTCTTCAGCGAAATTATTCTTTTTAGTATAGTTCAGATAAGTTTTCATAACTCAGTATAATGCCTCAGTAATAAATGTTTTTGATTAAATCTTTTAACGGTCATGTCAAATAAATTTCATATTATCTCAAGTGAAATAAGAATAGAATATAGCATTTTCAATAAAATAAATAATTTTACTTTATACACATTGAACTGATCCATCAGCGTATCGAAACAAGAAAAAACGGCGTTCATTGATAAAACAATGTCCATTGCTCCCTCGATGGTCGAATAATCAAAGTCGCATAACTCGCAGAATAGAACCGTTATTGATTCAAATGACTGCAAATAAAGCGTTTTTAAGTAATTATTAGACAGAAGAACTAAAAAAATCTTGTGAAGTATGTTTACACACCTCGCAAGTGCTCAATGGACTGGCTCCGGCCCGCAATCGGTCTGCCACTGTTTTTGGAATCATAGAATATAAAAGCTCATCACTTTTGTTTTTCCATCGATCCAATAACGCATAGCTGTTTTCTAGTTCCGTTGATCTTTGCTCTGCTCTCTCGAACATCATTTCCAACCTGCAAAAAAAATAAATGTGATAAAGATTTATATATCCAAAACAATTTTATGAAGTGTATTCAATTTTAAATAAAATAATTTTTTTTTTTATTATTTAAGAACACGATTAAACCTTCCGCAATGCTGCCATCCTGCCAAAACCAGTTCTTTGCTCATACCATGAGGATTCAGATCATTCAGATATAGACCCATATTAAGAAGTTCATCTAAACTGTTGATTCTATTGCAACAAGATAATTGATATAAATCAATCCTCTGGGAAATATAATTATGGTGACATTATGACTTACAGAGGACTACAGAGAAATATAATAGCTTTAATATCCTCAATATATCTCATTTGGCCTTTCAACAAGATACTTCTCGCACCTTGACTCCCACGCCTATCTAAACCACTGCTTGTGCTTGGCACATTGTCCGAATTTATCGAAGAATGATGATCGTTTGCCCTGATGAGTTCCAATTCGAATATCACTGAATGCAAATAAATTACCTAAAAATGTAATATTTATGTATGTATCTGCATATTGTATTTATACATGTATATATCTACATTAAAATTTAAAATGTTATTCCCTAATTTATAAAACATTAACATTGCAAGTTTTAAAATATATATAATTTGTATTACTTACATTTCCCCATGTAAACGAAATTCCCTTCGGTCTTCTTAATTTGAATATTTCTGTAACATGCCTGTTTAAAATGGACGTGGTGCTTCCCCATGCTTGAAGCAATTTTTCACCAGCTCCTAGTATTCGCATGTCCTTGTTCATGACGACACCAAATGGAAAAAGACGTAAGAAAAATGTGCAAGATATAGGCTGCAATTCACAGTCTGGTGGAACTTTCATTCTATTGTTCTTCGCGATCTAATTCCAAATGTAAAGTGTAGCATTAAAAATTGAATGTTATATGTATTATAAATAATGTAACAGTTTAATAAAATTTGGATTAATAATAAACATAAGTATAAGTGAAAAATATAATTCAATACTAGTTTTTTATAATTCAGGTTATATGTAGGGTCAATTTTATTAAGATTTATTTAAAAAATATTTTTTAAGTAGAATGTATTTTTTTAAGAAAAATTTAGTTAGATACATAATTAACATATTATATCATGTGTAAACGTGAAAAAAAATTATATGAGTACGTTCAATCATTGCTTTTTAATTATTAATTATTTCTTTAAAAAAAAAAAGATACGATATATATAAAGTCTAAATATATATTTTTTAATACTTACATATTGTCGGTTGTCAAAATTAATACGAAATTTAACCATTACACTTCGAGATCCTGGAATATTATTTGAACTTTCTAATACTTTAATATCCAGTTCTGTATTATATAAATCTTTCGCTATTTGAAATAATTGCCCTACAAAAGTAAGAATATTATGTATGTGATAGAAAATGTATTGCAATAAAAAATATAATTAAACTAAAGATTTACTCTTATTAACTATGCCTTTCTTTTTTCATANTATATATATATATATATATATATATATATATATATATATATATATATATATATATATGAACGTTTTGGTATAATAACAATATAATTTTTTTTTATATTTATAATATAAAAGGAAAGAGTTATTTTTTACCCATAAAATAATGCGTGAAACCTTGCCGAGTACTTCTGTAAACCAAAACAACACCTTGGGAATCGACATGCGTTGTATACATAGAAGGACTTTTCATTTTTGGATACGTAAATCTCATTTGCATGTGAATGTTGTCAACACTTTGTAAAAAATCACAAAAATAACGACCAGTCGCTTTCACAGTGCAATCATACCTAAAAATAAATTAAATATTACGTGCAAATTTTATTAATTTTTATGTACTTTTAATATATATAAGTAATTAATTAATTAACTAAATCAATCAATTATTTTAATACGTGTAGTAGTAAGTTTCCACACATTTATCTGAATTTCTTAAAGCTTTAAAATTAATTAATAATTAAAATAAAAAATGTAAACAATCTACACTTTTTTATCGCTAACACTTTCGACAATACGTGTAATTAAACAGAGAAAGCTCAAATATCGAATGCTAAAATAAAACAAACAAATTTCATAACATAAATATTCAAGAATCGAAAATGTATAAGGTTTTTTTAAATTTTGGATCATATTTTAATGAATGAAGAGGCATGTTATATGGCACATAATAAAAATAATTATATTTTATTATTTATTATAAAATAATATAAAAAATATAATTGAGTTGGCTAACTATCGAAAATGCATTAAATATTAATTATATATTTATTATTAATATAAAGAACATTTTTGCATTTTGCGATTATCTATGTACGCGAAATTAACCATTCCGATATTTCCGATAAGGTTAGTTATATTTTAGAAATTATGTGGAACTGTCAATTTTCGTTTTAACATTCAACTTTTATATATTTTTTAAGTGCTTACCCTAGATTACTAAAAAATCTAACAAAGCACTTTCCAAAAAATTGCATAATGTTATCCATAGAATCACCAGTATATGCGGCAAGAGCCGTAGCCAAATTAGTCATTAACTCATCCGGATATATTTGTCTTGTATTAAAAACCATGTGCTTGCAATCAGCTTTCTCCAGAATACGAAGCCATACTTCTTCGCCAAATTCTAGCTAAAAAATATTTTTAGTTTTTCATATTTAATATTTTCCTCCTAATTTATAGCGGAGGTATCTGAAATGAACATAATTAGTAGAACACCTTGTAATAAAAGCTATAACATATTAAAATAATAAATTGTAATTTGTAATTACAATTAACTAAGACAATTATAGAATTCAATATATATAAAATATATAATTGAGATATATAAACTAATACATATAAGCTAAACATAGAGTATCATTTGTTAAAGAGAAATATCTGTAATAATATCTTTCTTACGTGCCAAATAATAGGTTCTACGGTTCAGTTATATAAATCGATTCGGCTAATTAAACCAATTTCCTAGTTCCCCTATGTTTCTCCTATGTCAATTAATGTATCTTTTACCAGGATGAGAGGTGGTCACGAAAATGTATATGTGATCTTTAATAAGGAAAGCTTTCAGATGTCATATCGCAATTGAACACGCAAATTTACAAATTGAAATCGATCTAATGAAAACTAGCTACATATTTTAATAGTTTTAAAGTATTTCTAATTTTTTACAATAATGTACATTTAAAAATTTGAACAAAATTTAAAATAAGTAAAAAATAGATTAATTTTTATAAAAAAATGCGTCCACTAAAAGAGACATTAAAATAAAAGATATGCTAATAGTGATACATAATGCATTTTATCTAATAATTTTTATTGTATTATTAAAATTGATAATATTGTCATTATTTATAAGCATTGTATTTAAATATAAAATGCTATTAAAGAGTATCTATGTAATCAAAGTTATACTTTATGTGAAGAAAATAATGTATAAGAGTATCATTAAAAGTAAACTATATAATTAGAAATGATTAAAAAGAAGATATGTAAGTGAGATATTATCAAACATACCAAGATATTATCACATAAAACAAATTAATGAAGTCGACCTTACATATTGATCGAATGAGATACTATTTTTAAAACTTTGTACAATTAAGGTGTCGGAAACTAAAATAGGAAGTCTTTTAAATCCATCCATATACAAGTACCTCGTTTATTACATATCTACGAATCATTTCCTTCGCAAGTACGTGACATGCATTGTAAGTACGTAAATCAATTCAGGACAATTCCCAAGAAACAAACAGAACATTAAGTTAAATTAATTGTCATGCTAATGTAATACCAATACAAAATAACTTATTAAAAATATCGACACTTTAAAACATTTATTTAAAACATTGACATGCATGAATTATTATAAACTTGAAGGTTATATTATGATATAAGTTATTATTAAATTCTGTTAATATCCTTTTGACTTCAAAAAATAAAAAAATTTAGAGAATAGTTCCGTTGCAAATAGTTCCGTTGCAATTTATTATAGACATGACTATCATATTCATAAAATTATATTTATTTCCGTAATATAAATAAAATGGAATGTATGTATATGTATTTTCTCGAATATAGGCTACGTAACAAGAGATTAATATCAAATCAACATATAGATTTTATTAAAATTATGTTGTCAGATAAAGATGTTTTTTTACAAGAGTAAGAAAAATAGAAACAAAACAGACATAATTACTTTTGTAATATTCTTCTCTAAATTACACTTATATGGCTAAACAGAAGAAACATCTATTTATTAACAGCAATTGGTTGTTATATTGAAGGTAACAATCGCCAAGTAATAATCTTCTAATATCATATTAAGATAAATATAGATTACACAATAATAAATTCTTGTGATAATTTAATGAAGCTGTAGCATTTTGTAAAAAATTGTTAAATTAATAATGTGAATTAAGATTCTGTTAATTGTAGGTATATATAACTATAAGAAAAGAATGTTTCTACAAACAATGTCATTAAATATGCTTAAAATTTCGTAAAAAATTAGAGATTGATAAATAAGTTTAATTTTAATTCTGTTAGTTTCTATAAAAAGACAACGTAATGTAAATTGCAATTAGCTTAAAGATAAATGTATTCGATCTTAACTTAGCAATTCAATATCCAGTGCGTATATACAGTTCATTAAAAAAGATACTAACAAACATGCAATTAATATGAATTTGTCAAACTTATTATGCATGTCGTATAAAAATAACATTTAATTATAATACAACTTATGCTTTATATCTTTTATTTTTTCAATAACATTTTATAAAAATTGTAATAAAATGTAGATAAATTAATATAATAAAAGAATATGTAATGTATAAAACTACATTCATGTACATGTAGTATAGTAAATAATAGCAGTATAAAATTCTCATTTATTTCAAATACTCATTCAAAAATAATTCTCTATTAAACATATTATCTTATTATGTATTTTTGAAACAATTTTATTGTAATATATAAAAAATAAATATTAATAAAATAGAAATATTTAAATTTTATTTATTTAGTAATTTAAATTAATTTTTATTCTTAATTAATCAAATTTATCAGTTATATAAATTTAATTTTTTGTAATAAATAAATAAAAGTTTCATGTTTCTTTATATTATAAAAATATAACTATTTTTGTCTAAAAATAAATTATCTATCAGAATGAAAGAACACATATGAAAAAAACATGATAGGCTTCATTAAAATCTGCGCAGCTAGAAGATAAATGTCCTTTGAAAAAAAAAGATAAATGTCCTGACGCAAAAAAAAAGATTGATCGCATTTATTTAAAATAAAACGTGAAGAAGAAATTAACGTTATAATATCATTAAGAAAAAGAGAAAAATAATTAAGTAATTAATAAAATAAATAAAAGAAATTGTAATAAAAAAAATTGTCTGAGAAAGAGTTTTAATATTTTTAAATTATAGAAACTCTTGTTTTTCATTAGTACAACATTCACAATCTCAAACTTTTTAAATTGAATATTTCCAGGAGCTGCGCCACTATAATCTTGTCAAACTTGCTTTCTTATTTGCAATAGCCAAAACTTCGAAATAAAAAAAGTTAGTGCACAAATTCATATCAAAATTAATAAATTTATCTTATTTATCTTTTTATTATCTTTTTTAATTTTTAAATGCAATCTATAGTTAACGATTTAATAAAAAATGGTAGAAATATTAAATAATTTTGACTTAAAGAAAAATTAAAAACTAATTTTTAATAAATGAAAAAACTATTTTTAATAAATAAATATCAAAGATCAATAAAAAAATTAATATAAACAATATGTGTGCTAACTTGAGACATTTATAAATTGTAAAATTATATTATTTACAATTTTATATAATGCACAAATTCTTATTCACCAACAAATGATTATGAATTATGTTTTTGAATTTTTTTAATATTTTATCACAGATAACATTTGGGGTAACAACTTATAGAAAGTCAATATATTGTATTTCTATAACGATGTAAATGATTTAATATATTAATCACTAATTTTTTTTTAAATAGTGCAATAAATAAAATAAATAATATTTAATAAAAATTGAAGATTCTTTTTCTAATAAAATAATTTAACTTTTGCGATTATATATTAAGTATTATAAGAAAAACAAAACATAAGAATTAAATCAAATTTTAAAAAATTATTTAGAAGTATTACTACTTACTGTAAAGAAAAACGAAGAAAAAATAAAATTTTAATTCAAACTCAATCATTCTCCAAGTACATATATTCCAAATGAGATGTATATCTCAAGTTAACTAAATATAGAATGTCAGTTTTATAATTTTTTCGCATTTTACTGACCTGCACAAAATATTGTACACTTTCCAGTAGCATCCCGTACATCCTGACGAGCGTTCACGAGTTTTGCTTTACTTGTTTAAGCGTTTGTAATTAAATAGAAAACATTCAATCAGCGGATTTAAAAAAACGTGTTTTTGCAAGCTTACAACACGAGCGGACCAAAATCTTTTGTATTATCTTGCTCCATTGTAATCGCGACGTTCGGAAGACAAGTGCTTCGCGCCATCAGGATCACAATCGTGGTACCCAGTGTCATTTGAACAATAGACTCCCCCCGATGCAGTGGAGAGAGGGAAGTCGAATGATGCGCGGCGGATCCTGTTTCGACTGTGGCTTGAGGGTTACTCTACCTAACAAGGATAAATTGGAAAGATGTACGCGATGCGTGTGCGCAGACTTTATCGCTGTTTCACAGACATTTTTCACTTAAATGTTTCAAGCCGTAAATTTTAATTTACATTTATTTATTACGTATTAAAATTATTTACGATGCAGTTTCACGAGGACAATTTATTAATTATAAGTATAAAATTGAAAAATTATTTTATTAATATTTATGTTTTATATATTACAATAAAATTGTTTCTAAAGAAATACATTAAAATATATTATTGAAGAGTACTCATATTCTTAAGTATTTACTTTAACACTTCAGAAAATCTATGACTTTTTCAAATTTGTTTATAGTCTAAATTATGCTATAAGCTTACGCATATAAATATTTTTTAAATATGTTAATATATTCTCCAGAATGAAGAAGAATCTGCGTGATTTCAACGATATTTGCTTAAAACTAAATAAGCAGAATGTATGAAAAAACTTCTTTGTAACTGAAAGATGAATAAAGAATAGAATTTATTGATTCCCGCACATATAAAAATATTTGTACAGTCTCAACACATTTTAAGAATTGATGCCAATAAAGTTCCTGTTCAAAAACATTTTAAGAATTGATGCCAATAAAGTTCCTGTTCAAAAACATCCATTATTTTAAAAAATTGATCAATCATTTTTGTTTGCGCGTTGAATTTTTGCTTTTTCAAGAGTGACAGGCAGATGCTGTATTATATCGTGACGCTTTATATTATTTCTTGATTCAATTGCAAGAATATCCTCGATCTTCGGCAAGAGTCAAAGAAGATCAATGACGGATTACATTCTGTTTCAATTCCGTCACGTTACTCTGAATTCTATATCAATTATCCGGTAAAGTCTGCCGTAGGCGTGCGTGTGTCGCGTGACGAGAATTCTTACCACGTGTTGGCAAGAGGAATGGCGCAGCTACCAGTCCCTGTAACAGAGAGATACGAACACATGTATACCCGCGTATACGTACATAATGTTTCTATGCGGCGAATGCGCCGTTAAGTCGACAGTGGGAACGTAAACATGGCCGCGGAGAGTGGCGACGGTCTGCCAATATCACCGTCCGAGAAATCGTTCACTGGTAGCCTCGCGTCCGATGAAAACGAGAAAAGTGTCTCGCGTTCACCGTCAAGTTATTCCATACGGGAAGACAAATGGCCCGATCTCGTCGTGTCCAGACCCAGAAAGCTGGATGCCTGGTGGTTGCCGAGACGTGAGTACCTAGTTCGATGGTTGCATGGTCCCACGGTTCGGCGCGCTTTTTAAAAGTCCGGCGCTCGCGGGCTCAGCTTGGCGCCCGCGTGTTAAAGCGCGCGTTGACGTACTATGCGCGCACGTGTCTCGCCATCGTTGTTGTTTCTATATTGACGATCGCTCCTCGTCAGTTAAAGAAGTTGTATAAACTCTTCGGATAACATGCGTTTCAGTCACTACGTAATTACGTTGAATATCTGACAATGAAGTTATAAACAACTATTCCGAAAATTATAGTGTCAGAAAATTTTCCTTGTGTGTAATTATATAAAATTATAAATCTATATGTTAGAGGAGAAATATATATATTTTTATTACATCAGCACATTATACGTGTTTGAATTATGACTTTAAAAAACTGTTCTGAAGAACGTTAATTAACGTACGTAGAGTTCCTTGATGGAAAAGAAGGAGTAAATAAAAAAGGTGGCTTGGATTGACTCTTGCTTTTGATTTTAAGCGTAAAGTTTTCGCTTATTTTTTTTACAATTATTACTTAGTCAGTTTTCAATTGATTGAATGATCCCTTACAGTTATTACTTAGTAGATACAGACGCTATGAAAGCTTATAAAAAATGCCGACTACAAGCTAGCAAGCATGTACTTTAAAAATTTTTGTAAACGCTGAATTTTTCGGGTTTTTTATTTGTCATAATAAATTCTTCTCGTGTCTATTTATGCTGTGTTGGAAGTAGTACAGCAAATACAAATAATGAAAAATATGATATTCTATAATATAAAATAAAACGAATGAGTGATGTGATGCGCGGCTTCATGTGCGGAGTGGATTCGATCCCGATCTTCGTTTCGTGCATATTTTGATTTTATAAAAAGTTGATTTGGAAAATTTGAAGATTGTGTGACAAAGGAATGTGAGTAAATATAAACCATTTCGGGAATTTATATATATATTTTTTCTAATATAAAACGATTGTTTATCCGAGAACAAATCAATATGAGAAACAATACATATTTGTACAGTATTCAAATTATAACATGTAATAAAAATTAATACTTGTTTAAACTTATAATCAGATCCTTTCCAGCTAAATGTTATCAATCTTTATTTTATTTAATTTTGTTTATATAAAGACATTTCTTTTTGCATTTCTTTTAGTGAAAATTATTAAATTAATGTGATTAATTTTACTATAAAATTTACTAAATTTTTAAATATATAGTTATTATCAGCTTCTGAATAACTTATCTATATTTATTTTTGTTTACACGGACTCTAATTGTATCTGATAATATATTATCGGGAGACATAACAATGATATCGTTTACACATATTATATTTTTAACATGTGCATGATATATGTTATATGATTGATAGAAAGCGAAGAAAGAAAAGAAAATATAATTTAACGTATTTGGTACATTGACACCAATGATATTTTAATAGAACGTTCAACGTAATATTTTTAATATTTTTATTACTGTAATTAATTGACTGTGATGTAAAAATGTATTTTTAAGTAATTTACATCGTTAAATTTTCTATATAAGAAACACGTACTTTTATGGTTGCTCTAGTTTGATATGATGAATATTTACATGTTGATAATTATAATCCAAATGAGATAGTTAAAATGAATTAGTGTTAAAAGGCATTTTACAATACTGTTTATTTATAATTGTGTGTATGAGACTGATCTTTTTGGAATGTCGAAATAAAATTTTGGAACATAGAAACACATGCGTTATCATCTTTTTATCGTCCTATTTTTCTGTATGACAATTTTATAAATAAATTTTCTTATTGCTGTGTGCTGTTATACCGGTAAAGCAATACAGAAAAGTGATGGCAGCACCACACAGCAATGCGCAGCGGCGCCCGTATTGATTATTATAGATGGAGGCAAAGTCAGCGGGAAAATCAATATTCACATTTTGCCGGCGCTCTCGTTATTTTCGACGTGAAAATTTCCTCGCCCTACATTCCGTACGATTTCCAAGTTATTTCTATGAGTGCGTTGATTCCTGAGCTCGCGCCACTTGTTCGTGAGCGAATAATCGTATCGTCGTGAAACTACGATGTAGTGGCGTTAGTGCGCATTCACCATTTCTTCTTCGCTTAAATTGAGATTCTATTTGCCATCTCTTCAGTACCTGCAGCTTAACTGGAGCATTGCTTATTAAAAAAAGCAAGTATCTGCTTGCCATTAATAAAACAAGTAGTGGCAATCGAAGGATAATACCTGAAGAAATAACAAGAAACAGCAACGTAACTAGCATACGCAGATTTTTACGTTGTTGCTAACAACGTAAAATCTGACTGCAATATATCGCCACTTACTGGTGATTCATCCATTGCGACACATTTTTCTATCAGCTGATCGATGTAACAGAAAGAAGAGAAGATACTTTACCATACAACATATTGAGTCAATGAACTAATAAACTAAAAAAAGTATATTAAAAAATATATATATTGAAAGAACAAATCGACGTTTATTAATTATGATCGATTTGTTATTTTACAATAACAGAGAAAACATCTAGCTTGAATAAACGAGCTATTTAAGAAAATTATTATCAAAGGAAATAAAAATCTATGCAAATCAAGAGTCTATATATAACAGTGAACAGCCGTTGAAAGATATCGCCTAAATCTCTAAGATCGATCGAGATAGTGACGGTAGAGAAATCGTCTTCTATGCGGCAGGAATCCCTGACTGGTCTGAAATTGCGGCCGCCGGGCGATCACGGTGGTGTACATCACGGCGGGGTCATGCTGGAGGAAGATATGGCTGGTGCTCAGGACACAATATATCTGTGCAATTTTCGAGTGTCAGTAGATGGCGAGTGGCTCTGTTTGAAGGAGCTTCAGGATGTCGAATTCTCACTCCAAGATTCGATGCAGCGGTCACCCTCACCGCCGCTCGCTCTTAGTGGTACTAATCATCATCATGATCACCATCATCATCATCATCAGCAACAGCTTTCCGAGCAGCGAGAGCTTCGCGATATTATACCACCAAGTCCACCGCCATTGCAGCACGTCTCCAGCTTGTGTCTGTACTGGATGCTACTGCACTTGGCCGTTTTAATTATCGGGATATATTCGGGGATATCGAATCAATTTTTATTTTTTTCACTCACATCTAATTAATTGTGATATTTATATCGGAATAAGTTTCGCTTCTTTTGGTCAATGGGAAAAAAAAAGTTTCTTCCTCTTTGTCTTCTTTCGCTTTACTATGGATGCTTTGGTTGAAATTCGAATGCATTTCTTCAGTAGCGAAACCGTTGCAAATCTTCGCTTACGATTACACTTCTTTATTTAGTTTTTATTTATTTCAGAAAATATATAATTAACGCATACTGTGCTACGCAATCATTCTTACATTGCTTAAGTTCCAGATTTTTAGTTAAGGATATTTTCATATTTAGGACTGGATACTTCCCGCTGAATTAGAAATTATTAATAACAAGGGAAATTAATTAACGAGGGAAATTATACCGCAAGTTAGAACAGACACGTATTGTTTTTGCAGCACGAGATCCGGTCATCATCGAAAGGAGTAATCTTGTTAACATTTCAAAGCTAATCGTCAAGGAGCTGATCGAAACGTCCTTGAAATATGGTCGTATGCTCGATTCCGATCATATGCCGTTGCAACATTTTTTCATCGTCCTTGAACATGTGCTTAGGCATGGTTTACGACCGAAGAAGGTAAAACTTGCCGTCGTGCGAACAGAGCGGAATAATTTTTCCAATCTGATACTAACACGGCCTCCAATTTTCAGGGTCTGCTCGGACCCAAAAAGGAGCTGTGGGATATACTTCAGCTCGTAGAGAAATATTGTCCTGAAGCACAAGATATTACGTCCAGCATTCGTGATTTACCTACTGTTAGGTACTGCATACTTCTATTTTGAGAATATGATATTTATTTGCATGATTTTCGATTGATATAATTAATCGATACGATTAATCGAGATCTGTTTTGTATTTTATTCGTGATAAAATAAAATATATATAATGTTTTACATTATAGGAATTTTTTGTTACAATATGTGTGATCAGTACATTTTGTATTAATAATAGATTTTTTAGAATTTTTTAAAGGGATTTTCTCTGAAATTTTTAAAAATGTTTTTTATTAAGATTATTTTTATAAGATTATTTTTAACGACCAAAACGAGCCATAGGTGTTTATTACTTATAAAATAATCAACCACTAATTAAAATGAAAGACACTTTAATTTCATCTAAGAATTAATTATACGTTTCGACTGCAGTCAGTCTTTCTCAGTGATAACATATACATTAAAAAAGCCATAAAATCAAACATAAGGAAGTGGACATTATGTCTAGCGATTAATAATATAACCGAATTATTTTGTGATAGTCGAAATAAATAAAAATAAAGATCAAACATAATAACGCATTATTGTGCAAATTATGGCCTTTTTAATGTATATGTTATCACTGAGGAAGACTGAGTACAGTCGAAACGTATGATTAATTCTGATGAAATTAAAGTGTCATTTTAATTAGTGATTGATTATTTTATAAGTAATAAATCTATTTGGCTCGTTTTGGTAGTTAAGTTTATGATTTGCCTTTGCAAGATTTCGAGCGCTACTTAATTAATTTTATTAAGATTATTTATTAAGATTTACTTCTTTTCATCAGCATTTAAAGAAGTTTCTTTCAAATCAGATAATTTAGCAATATAATTACATTTATTAATTATAGAATTTAAATTGATTTGAAATTTCCATTTGTTTTTTTTCGTGGCAATAGGATATAAGAATTCTGGGATATAATGTTTTGAACTAATAACAAATTTTAGGACGGCTATGGGTAGGGCGCGCGCTTGGCTTCGTATGGCATTGATGCAAAAGAAATTAGCAGATTATCTCAAAGTTCTGATAGATCACAAAGATGATATTTTGTCCGAATACTTTGAACCGGATGCTCTAATGATGAGCGAAGAGGCAATCGTAGTCATGGGTCTGTTAGTGGGATTGAATGTGATAGATTGCAACTTCTGCGTAAAGGTCAGTCCGGATTATTGTCGCGTTTTTCACGTATATGAAGGTGTGCACGTATGCGTTTGCTTAGAGTGATAATAACATTAAGCCAAGATCGATTGTGACTGTTGCGACAGGAAGAAGACCTCGATTGTCAGCAAGGCGTAATCGATTTTTCATTATATCTGCGTAATAGTAATCATATACCTGGTGAATCGCCAGACGATGAACTTGAAAACGACAATATGACCACAGTGCTTGATCAGAAGAATTATATTGAAGAACTTAATCGACATTTAAAGTAAATATTTCTTTTGCGGATTTCAAATGAAAAGTTGCGCACACGAGTGTCATTATTCGATATGATTTTGACATTTCCTCTATCAATTTTAGTGCAACGGTAACGAATCTCCAAGCTAAAGTAGAATCTCTGACGACAACAAATGCTCTTATGAAAGAGGATCTTGCTATTGCTAAAAACAATATTTTATCGCTTCAAGAAGAGAACAGACAGCTGAAAAAGGAACTTGGTATTGAAGTTAAAGACGCAAACGAGGTATATACGTCGTTGAAGTTGCGTATAACGTGCAGATTGCCTGAATGATTTAATATTTCAGAATGGAAAGATACCTCTTAAAATAACGGAAACCACTGCTGAAATCGAAGAACTTAGGTGCAGAATAGAATCTGAAAAGAAATCTCGGCAAGATTTAGAGAAAGAACTGGAATTGCAGGTTAATAAGAGCTTGTATTGTTTTATAGTGATATTCCTTCCTGTATCTCACATGAATAGAATATTACAACTCTTAACACTTTTCTAATACTTTACGATATAGATATAAAGTTAAGGACAGAAAAATGCATATAACGATTGATGAGCATTTTTTGTTTTTTTTTACACAGATTAGCATGAAATCTGAAATGGAAGTAGCTATGAAGTTATTAGAGAAAGATATACATGAAAAACAGGATACTATAATATCTTTAAGGCGACAGCTGGAGGATATCAAATTAATCAACTTGGAAATGTACAAAAAGCTGCAGGTGATATAACTTGCAATTATTCTTGTATAATTTTTTAATCCCGTGATATAACCTACTTGTATTTTATCTAATCAATTAGTCTATTAAATATTTTATTCGAAGAGAGAGAGAGAGAGAGAGAGAGAGAGAGAGAAAGAGAGGAAATGTGTTTATTTTGTATATGTTTTCAATAAGTGTTTCTTGTTAAACATGTGACATTTAATATGAGCAAGTATATTATATCACGGAGATGCGATTTTTTAAATATAATTTATAAAATGTTTTATAAAATGTTTATAAAATTTTGTAATCTTAGGACTTATTCTCTTTAATGGGACCATATTAGTTATAGTATGGAAGTAATAATCTGCTTTATATCTTTGTATCTTTTATTGATATTTTTGCTATTTATTAATATTTATTAATATTTATTAATATTTATTAATATTTCAGTCTATTAGCGAATAGTCTAAATTGTCTTTTATGCAAAATTGTTGTTATACTAGTTATATTTAGGTGCTTTTTTTGTGGATGTGTGCTGATAATGGTGGGAACTTTTATTTTGCCGGAATCTTTTCTTTTCGGAGAGGATTTCGGTAGGCGTAAATTCTCCGTTTCTGGACGTGTTTCCCTTGTAGGAGTGTGAGCATGAGCTGACACAGAAGGGCGAGATGGTGAGCCGTCTTCACGCGAAGACCAATCAGATCGGCAAGATTCTTAACAACCTCGAGAAGTATAATCATTTGATGAAGGACGGCGAAGGTATACGAAGCCCGATCACTCCGGGTGGTGTATCGAAATCTCTTCTTAATAAGACTAATCCCACTTCTTCGAGGGGTTGCCCATCCGCGGAGAATGCGACCGCTCGATCTACGGTTGATCATCAACGTTCTTTTGACGAGCAACCGGCGACAGCCTCTGACAAATTGAAACAGAGTCGTTCTACCTCTGAGATTTCCATGAATAGTTCAATAACCGAGCAAGCTGCGAAAGAATAGAGACAGCCTACCCTTACACGATTAATTCCACAGCGGATCTTGACACTTCGGATATCGCGGCTATTCAGTGCTGCACGCGAGGCGTACATTTTTTATACGTACACCTTACAGAATCGTGCAAAATTACTTTGCCAGATTTTCACTTGTGTTTCGCGCATAGCATACTATCGTACACATTTATTCAGTGCCATTTTTGAAGATTAATCGACGTTACGTTAACAAATTATGCGTAATTACTGTGATGTAACGAAATGATTTAGCAGATTTTTCTGAAGCACTTGAATCGAGTTGCTTTAATTCGATACAGACTGTTACGTTCGAGACAATAACTCTTGTGGAAGTTTTTACTATTGCATTATGAAGTATATGAATATATACACTCATATTCTTCACTGAAGAAATAATCGATCACGTAATTTATCAATTAACTAAATTGATTATGACATATGAAGCATCTTATAGAATTTGTCTATATGTTTATATGTCTATATGTTTGCAATATAAATATGTGAAGCAAGAAAGAATAATATTCCATGACATGCATTAAAAATTATTTATTTATTACTGTAATAAGAAACTTATTAAAATTATAATATAAATTTGAAATATCTAATATTTTTGAAATAAATTTATTATATACTTGCTTATGGATAATATTATAGATACAAAATAAAAATTTATTTACAAAACTAGAGATTTAAGAAAGCTGGAGATTCCATCAAACATTTCGTTACACCATATTTGCGAAAATATCACATATTCTACATATGATTTCTACATATGACAAATTACGAGTTTCAAGAAAATATCATTCTATTAAACTTTTTACTATCATATGTCTAGTTATTAAAAAATGATTTTCAATTCAACATATATTGCTATTCCAGGTTGATTTAAAAATTTGGGCAAGCATAATCATTTCTTTCTCTTTCATCTGTATTCAATAAATATTTATTTCAGGAGTGCGAAGGCTCACTTAAGCATAAGACAGAACTGATTACAAAGCTGGAAGCTAAAACATTGTCGATGAGCGAGACCATCCAGAAAATGGATGAGAAGTATGTTTTATTTGTCTTTCATTAGTGTTAACTAAATTATAAGTGCAATTTAATTACGTGCATATACTCGGGATTAAAAATAGCGCGCGCGTAATCTTTAATATAATAACTACACATCAAAAAATGTTTTGCGTTTAATTATCCTGTACGTACTGAGGCGTTAACATCTCTTTTCTGCTAAGCATGTTATCTGATCAATTATCAACATGCTAAAGTTGTATTGGTAAGCTAGCCTCCTGTTTAGCAGTTATGTATTTCTAATGTAGAGTTTTTAAGGTGATAAGTGAAGTGATGGAGCGCTAGTTTGATCAATATTGCTTTATCAAATGGCACATTAATATCATCGATATTTCTCAAAAATGTTACGTGCTCGTTTTCGAAAATCCAGCAAAGATTTATTTTCATTCAAAACGGCCCTATACTTTTTATTGTAAATAAGTTATTTTTCTATTTCAAAATATTTTATTCTTTGTTATATAATTATTATAATCAGTAATTACATTTCTAATATATCGAAAATTCAAACAACGCAAAACTTTTTTGATATATATATATATAAGGATATTTTGTTGCTCTATTTTTGGTTTATGTAGATTTAAAATTTAGCGCGTAAAAAAGCGTAGTCTTCTAATTATTTAAAAGACTACATTTATCATTGTAAAAATATGAAAAGGGCTAATGTTTGCATTTCTTAAATTTTTCAAAATTTTGGTTGAATCATTGTGATGGTGTTCAGCAAAATGTGACATTAAAATGCGTAAGAACTTAACCATTCTTTTCCGTTAGATTTCTTGCGTGATGTTAATTTTGAAAGAAACATTGAAAATGTCTTCACATTACTGAACTATTTTAGCAGATATTATTTATATATTATATATATTTATGTCGTCGTATACAGAATTTTGGTATGCGAATAGTCATACCAACATTTAAATGAAGCACGCATGCAAATAAATAAACAGCTCTAGCTAGAGATTTATTTTTTACTTATTAGATATCGCAAACGCGATCGGATTTAGGTAGGACAGGTTAAAAACTTGCAAAACTCTAGGATTAAACAAAGTCTTATTGTCACGGAAATATTGGCAAATCACTAAATAGCTACTCTATAAATAATTATATCAATACTTAGCTGTTAATATTGACAAGACATATTTTAAAGTCTTTTGCAATAATCAATAAATTTATACATTATCATATAATAATACTAATAATTCATTAATTCTATCGAACAGGGGAAAGTAATATTAACGAACATCTACTGATTTGATCTCATTTTTATCATTCATGCTTATGATTTTCAAATAAACGAAAATTAACTTCTCAATATCGAAGAATTTTCGTCTAATATTATTTTACGGAAAGATATAAATTTCTTTATTTTTCTTCGTACCTAAATTAAAACGCTCGTTTTTATTTGTGATAATCGTGTTTAAGGAACTGATTATTTCTTGTCATCAAATCAATCCTTCTTTGTTTAACGTTTATATATGGAAATTTTGACTCGAATAAGTTATCACATTATTGATATCTAGTCGATACATTATGCGAGACATTTTTTCAAGATGATTTTTTTAAACGTTACTTCCTTATTGAAAATAAAATGTTCGATGGGGATTAATTAAACGTGCCATATCCATATTACTGATATACTTACTTGTATAAGCCTCGCGCAGTGAAAATTATAACGCACTCTGACACTACGTGTGCTTGTACCAACACTACGAAAATAAATTTATGACAGAAGAGAGTGTGAGTTTGTTTATTCCAAGGTCTCATCTCCGATTAAATTAAGATGCCATGATTTAATAAAATTTTTATGAATTTTACAATTGCTGAATAAAATTTTTTCCTTTTATTCTTATATATAACCTGTTTATATAATAATATCTTATGAGGTAAGTTATATATTTAGCAGTATATATATAAAATATGTATAAAATATATATAGCAGTATATA
>JANQDE010000097.1:36851-101437 GCA_037157785.1 Cephalotes varians | reverse complement strand
TTTATAATGTAAAACACACACACACACACACACACACACACACGTGATAATTAAACATAATTAAACATAAAATGTCAATTAAATATAAATATCAATTAAATATCAATTAAATATAAAATTAATTAATATAATTAAATATAAATTTTCTGATTGGCACTTTTGCAATCTTGTTCTGATATTTGATTTTATACATGTTACATTAGATTCATTATAGTCCTTTATATTTTCTGTTTCATTTTTCAAAATGGAATAAATGATTCTATTGTTTTATATATAATTATATATAAGTTTGTATTAATTTTTTCCCATTTTTTTTTATAAAGCAATTGCAAAACAATTCCTTAAATACGTATTTTGAGAATACAATTTTATTTACTTGTAATACTTATGATATAGTATTCATATCAATAAAATTTTTAAGTAAATAATAAATACAAATTTGTTTAAGTTTAATTCAACGAATTATAATAATGAAAATTTTATTACTTTTTCTGCTAATGAGCAGATATAAATAGTAAATCACAAAGAAATTAAATCTCTTTTTTAGACAAATATGCAAGAAACTATTAATATTATTCAATATTTTTATAATGAGCAAACAGAGTCCTTATCTTAAGTATAATCATCGCGTCATTACATTCACGTTTTGAAATCTTAATTTAATGCTGGAGCAAGGTATAAGTTAAAAATCGCAATTGAGCCAATTGAATGAAATAGCTTCGGGCGATGTAGACACGAACGTTTTATGTCTTCGACGTTTAAGTACCACCGATTTGACTTAATCAGATGCAAGGAGATGGATGGTGTCAGATCGGGGGCAGAGGAGAAGGTGAGGATTCTGGGTGCCGAGGCTGCTGAGCGGGAAGCGCGGACGAATGGGGTCGAGAGGGAATTGCGACTTGAGCGCGAGTGGAGAACCTCCTTGCAGGAAACGTCGATCTGTAACACGGAGAAGATCTCTCAATTACATCAGGAGATCGATCAGTTAAAGCGGGTGTCCGAAGTACGTATCCACGTGCGATCTGTATTGCCTTTTAAGCGTATCCACGGCGAATAAATCTCATGATACCGCCGTTATCGTCGCGCTGACTCGTAAGTTCAGACAACGGTGAGCCTCACGGAAACGGCGATTCGATCTTTCTATTTAAATCCCATCTTCGAAACTTGGATTATAAGCCCGTACCTAATTCAATCCGCACGCCGTTGCAGAGATTTATTCGCCTTTCGATAATAGAACAGACAGTAAATGCGACGGCGTTGCCATCCTAGAATAGATTAATGAAATTTATTTCAGCTACTGGATTTTCATTTCCGAGAATTCCTAAAATGTATCATTATTTGTTCATTATTTATTTTATTTATTCATAATCACACTATTTGATAGTTCTAAATAAAAATAAGATAAGAATAAGTTAATTTTCTCTTTCTATTTCTTTCTGGTTCTAGTACAGAACAGGCATCCAGTAAGTGTACTTAGATATAATGATTATGATTAATATACAGGGTATAATAACTTTGTCCACCTTGAATATCACCGCTATTTTTAGAGATATGAAAATATTGTGATTACAAAAGTTGTCGTAAAAGGTGTTGTAAAAAAACATGCCATTTAAAAAAGTAAAAGTGATCTTGAAATTTCCAAAGTGTCTCCACCTAGAAAAATTATTACTAGCATATGTTATAGTTCTCTTGATGCCCTTTTGTAATCACAATATTTTCATATCTCTAAAAATAGCGGTGATATTCAAGGTGGAAAAAGTTATTGCCCCACTCTGTATAAAATTGTTATTTTTAGCCGTATAGAATACCAAATTGAAATCAATGTAAGCTTATAAAATAAAACAGGAAATATTCTTTTGGAATATTGGAAATATAGGAATATTTAGATTTTAACATCTATATATAAGAATAATTAAAATTTGGAAGGATAATTTATGAAATTAATATAAAATGTAACAACGCAGAAAAACGAACTCTGATTTATCTGAAAGCATTTTGCACATGTCAATTCAAATTGACATATCAAATTGACATAATCGAAAAATACATATTTTTTCATTCAAATTACATCCATACGACTCGAGTCGCATGTTAGCAACCAACTGCTATTCGCCCTTAATCGCGACGATGGACGAATGTATACATGCTGGATAATCACAATTATGGTTGTTCCAGAGATACTTGATTCTACAGGAAGAGTATTATACTCTAAAGGAGGTGTGCAGCGAACAGGAACGAACTCTGGAGGAACTTGGGGGACAATTGAGCGCGGCCAAATTAGCGGCGGCCGAACTGCGCGAGGCTGCTGACAACGCTCAGCAGCAGCAGCAGCAGCAGCAGCAGTCGGCACTGCAAGAGGGCTCGGTAACCTGGGCAAATGATCGAATGGTCACCCAATGCAAGGGGTGCAGCCGTGAGTTCAACATGACTCGTCGCAAGGTAATCAAACTTTTTAATTGCTCTCACACCTTCGTAACTCTCCTCTCTTGCTTTCTCTCTCTCTCTCTCTCTCTCTCTCTCTAACTTTCCGCGCCAAGTCTCGATTTCTCTGGCTTCTTCGCTGAAATCACTCCCGCCTTCCTCCTTGCTTTCCTCTTTCGTTTATCCGATCTATTCACAGAGATGGTTCGCAAGCGCGGAGAGCTCGGCTAAAAGCGCGGCGCGTAATTGTTCAATTATCCCCGCCGTTCGGAAAATTACTGCTTACTTTGATACGGATTTTAACCGTCGGATTCGACGGAGAAGACAAGGCAAAGTAAGTGTACGTTGTAAATGACCAGGATCGTGACAGGGCAGACTTGGCATCACCACGGGAAACACCTATCCTTGGCGAAGATCTGATGGCGTACAGGGCTGGACGCTCGTCAGGTCGTCAGGATTCCTCGAGATCGAAATCGCTTCTCGCGCGCAACAACTTTGATGCACGACAGTCGTATTATTAGAGATAGCGGGCTATCGCGTTGCCCGGGCCGGCAATTACACTTAAAGGCTTTCGTTTACCTAACTTCCCCCTTTATTAAATCGCGATAGGCCGTAATGAGGGCCGGAATTTGCGGATAGATAAGAGATGGCTGAGGGATTACTGGCTTAAACAAGTTCTCGAGCGGCAGTTGTTAAGCACCCATATGTCAGCCACGCGTAACGCTTTTTAATTCGCTCATTAGGGAGTGAGAGACGTGTCGCGATTTTACATGGTAAAAGCGGGCGATTCTTCGAATCGTACAACGAAGCTCGGTAAACTCCTCACTTCCATTTTTCGAGCGCAAATCACGCGTGCACGACATGGGCGCTTAAAGTATTCACGCGGAGATCTTGATCGTTCCGTTCGTTGCAGTTGCGTGCATCGATAAGAAAAGCGCACGGCGCGCCAACAATGGGCGAGTGTTATTCGTGTATTAGTCATACGGATAAATTCTGCAGCGGGATTCATGCGCGGTCGAGAGTTTATCGAAATTACGCGTGAGTGATAAATGATAAGAGGTCATCGGAGTTGTCAACGCTAATCGCTGCGGAATAATCCGCTCGCAAAGATTCCGAAAAAATCGCATGCATCATCACGTCTCGTTTAGTCAACGATTGTTGTAACGATTGATTTTTCATGTGTTTTGTGGGAATACCAACGGAAAATCTCTTTACCCACAATTCTGAGATTTCCAAAACAGCGTTCTTCGCTCTTTTTCAAGACATCCAATTACATTATTTGCACCGTCATCCAACATACATTCATGATTAAGCGTTTTGCATGCATGGCCTACATGCATATTCAGTCGACAATGTGATAGAGACGTTGCCTCCTCATAAAATACATTAGACCGTATTCTCTTCTTTGCTTTACGTAGCCGGCGGTTTGAGGAACATTGTGCCCGTGCGCGAGGATTATGAGGAGAGTTGAAAGGAGAACGTAGGAAAGGTGATAAGTTATTGCATAATAACAAGGCAGTGCTCGCGCGCACACTCGGGTATCCTTGTTACTCATTTTTCGCCTGGTAAATGTATTACCATACTGTTTAATATAGAATAGGTCACCCATGACACGACCAGCTGTGTGGGTAGGAATCGTGCCAATGGGCAAGCCGTTCCATTGGCAGGTGCACAACAAAAAAGCTCGCCGTGCGGGAGAAAGCGCGAGGTCTTCGAAAAGTACGGGCTCATTTGCGGGAAAAAAATGCGGAGTGGCCGCAAGCTTTCGTGAGCAAAACCGAGCATAACAACAATCCTCCTAGTGCTGTGAACATCGCTTGGTGTGGTTAGCTATGTTAAGACGCCATAATTCACTTCTATTAGCTTTTTAAATATGCGGTACCTCGCGATATCTCTCGGCACATGTGGTACACCGATAATTGTGTTGCACTTGACATAGTTCCCGCGGATTGTGCGAAATTTTGATTCCGCGAGATGTTAACGAGACGAAGCGCAAAACTTTTGCCGTGTATCTTACGCGTCGCTGGACGCTTTAATTTGCTCCCAGTAACTGCAAATTGCGACAGCCAAGTTTCACCTTGTGGTAACGACATGTAAACATTTTCTAACGGATAGAGTCAGAGTTGAATCAATAGCTTAATGTGTATAAAATGTATTAACTTGAATCTTTCGTGTCGAAATGCAGGTGAATGTAATGATAATATTCTCATTGAGAAATTGTACGTCTTTTTATATGTGCAAAGCAATCTTCTTTCTTTTCTATTGTTATTCGCCATATAAAAATACGATAAAAATACGATAAAAATTGATAAAAACATGAAATTCTTATTATAAAGCACATAGGATTATTGCGTAAAGAAGCAATGACAATTGGGCGAATTATCAAAATAATTATATAAGGCTCAAATTATTAGACTGTTAAAACTTTTTGCAGCACTGCTTATTGTGTTTAAATTTTTTACATAATTATTTTGATCGCCTAAATAAAATTATAATATTTTCAGATTTGTATTTACTTAAATTTTTAGATATTTTAGCAAAATTGTTTGTTTTACATTTCATGTGTTATATAAACCTGAAGCGAAGCTAAAAACACGTATAGATGATAAATATGCATATTTCAAAATTAATTAATTTCTATTAAATTTCTTAAAACTTCACTTTATTCCAAGTTGAGGCGGACTTACAATGATGTAAATATTTGAATTTTCTTACGCCTTTAATTTTGATAGGGATGCTAATTGGATAAATTTGTTTGGAATACATTACACATTGAACACGTTGATGAGATTGATGAAAGCGATCACAATTGCAAAAAAAATTTTTGCTCGCTATTTCATCCATGAGGATAAATAAGCGTGCAATAGCATTTGCGTCTTTAACTCTTAACTTTAGAGACGAAAACTCATTTTCTTGCTCATGCGATTGCATAAAAGTGAGTTTGCCTGATGTTATGCGTTACAAAGGCGAGCAAGGTAAGCCACGAGATGGTCTCCTCGGTTTTCAAGACTTTCCCGTTCGCGCCAAGAGTCGTGTCATCTCGCGAGAAATTTATAGATCGCTACAGTCGATCATTTGCCCGACAGTATCTCTCGGATCTCAGACTGATTTATTCGTCTTGGAAAGTATCTGTAAGTAGGTATCTATCATGGTTAAGATAAGGCGTGCTTGAGGCACGCCGGTTACGGAGTTGCAGGCACCAATGTACTACGTTTCGGTCGTAAGTCATGATGACGGTTCAATAATTAACTTTGCGAGGAAATCGGTTATCGGGACGATATTATATCGGGCTCTTACTTCTCGGTAATAACCGGGCAACCACTCTTCCGCACCCTCACCACCTCGCGCTAAGAGGGAAACGATCGTCTCACTTAGGGGATTCAATTTAGATGTAAAATTTAGAATCGTCACCTCGGTTACGCTTCTCTTTTGACTTTTGAAGTACGCGAATACCATGTTATTATAATAGACGGTCGGTAATGGCTCAAAAATAAAGAAAATTATCGAATAATAGAGAAACGGGGATGTGAGTAAGGGGCGAAATGAAGATCAACGAAGATCAAAGGCGTGAATACCTTGAAATGCGTTTTCTTTCGGCGACTTGCAAATTTATACAGATTCCTTATGTAATGAATTGAATTCTTTGTGTTAACTTTAAATAAGAGCTATTAAAAGAAAAATTAATATGACAAAATGTAGACTTCTGCACGCGTTTGCTGAACTAATATTTTTAGTCTTTCTTCATTTATCTTTTAGCATCTGTGATTCTGAGAAAGACAAACTACAAAAAGACAAACGTGAAACTGTTAAGACATTTTGCATAATCGATGCGATTAACACGAATTTGTTTCACCTATTTGTCCTTGTCTCCGCTGTTTCTCATTTGTCATTTTCAACAGCTTGCCAGTCAGTCCTGTTCCGTCTGTACTTCAACAATCTAACGACTCTCATGGAAATGACCTGTGCAAGAAACACCGCAAAAAAGTATTAAGCGCTCTCTTACCTGAAGTTGACGCGCGGACAATAGTATCCCTGGTGCCGAGTGTAAAAAGCTTCGGCCGTTGTCCGCGTGCCAGCTTCAGGTACGGGCATGCACTTTTTTTGACTCGAACATAACGAGCACACGTAATCCGTAACTGCGAACTACGCTACAGAGCTTTTTACTTTTCAGCGTGTAGACCTGAGGCGGGCAAACTCATCGCCATTATACGCCACAAAGTTATGATTGGTTTGGACGTTTCAGTTGAAATCCTAAATTGTAGCTACAAGATTTAAAACGTACTATATTTACATTGCCCCGAGACAGTCGAGATATCTTATAAATTATTGTCGATTTTTATCTAGAGTGAAAATTAGTTGAACTCAGTAGTTGAAGTTAGATATCAGTCCGCCGCATTAACAATTTATTATTACTTCGCAAGTGAAGTTGCAATATATATTTTAAATATATTTTAAATACAATAAAGTATATCATATCCATAATTAAAACATTTATTTTAGATTTTGAAATATAAAACTTCATGTTATATAAATGTAGCTTTATTACTAAAATGAATATAAAGCTTGGTAATCATTTTTCTGAAATAAATGTAAATATCCTAATTTTTCTAACTTGTCATATTCTTATATATTATTATAATTGTTAGTTATTTATTACATAATCTTGTTACTTAAAAAGAAGATATGAATTTATGTCGGTATTTTTACACACATGTAGATATGGAAATACATGGATATTTATTTGAATGTAAAATGAAATGAATATAATTTTATATTCATATTTTTATATTTATTTTATATTTATTAAGCTTGATATGTAAATATATTGCAGTATAAATGAACAAATATTACTTCCAAAATATTAATTTTTATGATGTGACTCATAATGTAAATACATTTTATAGCACTTTATATTAACAATACAACTACACAATAATCTCTTTCTATCAATAAAAATAAATTTTAATAATTAATATGAACTAATAATAAATGTTTGATATTGTTTCTGTTACAGCACCATTGTCGCAATTGCGGGAACATTTTCTGTAACGCCTGCAGTGACAATACTACAGTCTTGCCGAACTCAGCGAAACCAGTACGCGTTTGTGACGAATGTTATGTGTTTCTGGTTAGCCGTTACTCGTTGGTGCGTTAATATTCCGCATGCTATTGTTCTTTTTCGTAAGCGAATAACAAAGATTTCAGTTCGATGTGCAATTTCGAAGAAGAAAAAAACAAAAGTCCAAAAAAGCAGAACAAAGAAAGAACAGAAAGATAACGAAATCTGTCCGCAAATATAATCTCTAAATTTATATATGTTTACTGTACGTAATGTGTAAACATTTATTATAAATTAGCCAAACGCGATGCCGGATAAATCAATCTGTCATAAGCAATATTTCGTTTCACATTGAATCTTTTTTACGAAAAATAATCTCACGATTTATTTTATAAAGTTTATACGATGGGAAGGGGGAGTTTAGAAAGAAATATTCAATTTATCAACTATTATATACACCACAATGTTTTTAATGTATTTTATACATAACCGACAAAGATATACGACCGATGGAATTTATTTTTTCAAACATATTTTATCTTGTCATGGAGAACCGTTTGTTTCATGTTGTTGCATAACAGTTACAATTATCTCACAAGCGTCATGAATGACGAGAGTTCAATGATCTGTTTATATGTTTACGAAAATTCAACATTGCTTCTAATACGGTTTCGATAATTGAATTTGTTACGCTCAATTTGGGCAGGATAAGACTATAACAGCGACGTGATTGTACTCTGAATCTGATTTGTAAAGCTCGAAATTGCAGCTTTGCTCGCGCGTGCTGCAGTGTCCAAAAATGCGTGCCTGTACAACGATATTTTTAAAATGTTCTATACCGTCTGAAAAAGAGATATTATACGTAAATAAATGAGATAGTATACGTAAATAAATGATGGTTTTATAACATGTGCGTTATTATTGATCCTGATCTTTTATGTTGTACAAATATTTTTTACGTTATACAAATTTATTTATGCTTATCAGAATGTGTTGAAAAAGAGAGAAACAAAATCTTGTATTGTTGTAGCTTCTTGTAGATTGAAAAATTTTTTAATTAGGAGGAATTAATAAAAACAATATTACGAAACTTATGTTGAATCTTTAACTTGCGCTTTAGCCGTCTTTGTTCCAGAAGACCACAATAATTAATTAATTCGAGATTAACAATCTTATTTAACTGTATTATTATCATTTAATGCCGTATACATATAATAGTAAACGCAGATTATAATTTCGTTCACAGACAATAATAATAAAGATTTTGCACACTATTATTTTTCATCGTGCAAATTATACTCTTATTTTATTAAGACTTACGGTTCAGTTAATTGGGACGCAAATATTTTCATATAATTTTCAAACAATTCTCGTACAAAAAACGATTTAACGATTGAAAATGGTGTAATATTTGATCCCATTTTATACTTAGGTTCAATTACAGTGACGTCGATTCTTCAGGAAGTATTAATGAAAAAGAGAAACGGGAATAACTTCTTCTTGCACGAGAGCGATTCGCAGAAAGAAAGCGGCCGTAATGTGTAATCTAGCTGCCGAACGTAAATCCGTTCCTCAGGTGCATATGCCGGTCTCTCTAATCTCTACAATGGGAATCACACGCCATCCCCATCGACTCCTTCAACGTTGGAAAAGCAGTAAAACAATCCCTCCATCGCGCGTGCCATTCTTATCCTTTTCAGACAATTCCTACTACTACGATCTCGCCGCATAAACGTTCGCCAAGTGAAATCGCGCGCGTGTCCGTGCGCTTGTGCAAAGATATTATACTTGTATAGATATACAAGTACGGTGTTAAGAGAGTTAACGGTGTCGTGTTACATGTATGCACGCGCTGCCTGACTGCGGTAAGTTTCTAGCGGGTGGTTGTGAGCCGCGGGGGCGGAACTGCCCCTGTAGACCAACTTGTCGGATATCTACGACTTTCGAAAGCTCGTTAGCCGCGAGCGTGCACGCTTAAACGGCCGCTAAATTGAAATCGATCCTCGACCGCTCCGCATCGATCGCTGCGGCCTCGACGATTGGCGCAAATATATCCGCTTCTATCTGCCGCTCGCCCGGCGTGTAGCCGCGATGGAGTACCTAGTACAAGGGTGCACGCGACAATTGCGCCCGAATGAGTTCGGTCACACTCATTGCAACCTCGTTCTCCAGAGAGAGAGTCGAACGAAGAATGGAGATAGGTTCCAACAGAAGATCGAACTTTATCGTTGTGATAATCAAATTATTGAGTACGTGTATTCCACTGTCGTGGAAAATCTGATTAAGTCGCAGATTTTGATAATTGCAATTTAAATAATTTATGATATATATATATATATATCTCAGAATGTGACGTTATATTTCTCATTCAATGACAGTTCGCGAAACGTGATCAAGTTATGACAGTATTTCATTTACCACGACACGTTACAAAGTGAAAACAAGACAAATACAATGTCGTGATCGCGGATAGTTTTAAATCAACTAACAGAGAAGGATACTTTCACAAAATACTTTCATAAACTTCAGATTATACTTATTCGTTCCGAAGTGACGAGTCAGCGCGCGATCATGCAAATAAAATAAAATGCACTACGTTACGGAGCATTAATGATGGTATGGCGTGTCTCACAGGTCGTGGCACGCGGTGCCAAGATCATGAAAGTAAAGTTACTTTTACAATGGAATCACTGACACGCAAAGTGACTTGGTCGCACGTTCTTACATCGCATGCTTTTGTCAGAAAAATTGACTAGCTCCTCATCTCTCACGATACAAAGTCGACACGTAGCAATTCGTCGACACAGCTTACGAATGTTTACATTAAGAATCCTCGATGTCGCGGATATCCAACATATTTCGAATTAAAAGCGAAAATTATCCTTATATGTACATTAGTACATGTACATTAATTATTCTTTCGTCTTACGTCCATACAAATGATTTTTTTTTATGCGAAAATTATTACGCGCAAATTATGTTCTGGGTGAAATTCCCCTTGAATACTCGCGTAACATCATATTGAAAATTTCAATCTTGTTAGGCTCACGAATGAAATATTTTCTCAAGCTGCGTTCAAAAACAGAAGGAAGAGTTTCTCTACGCGCTCTCGCCACATCCTACAAGAATCGCATGCATGTAATAAGCGAAAACAATTGTACGTAATGGTGCTGAACCGGAGGTGCGATTCCATCAAGTGGCACGCGTGCTCGAAACAGTATCCGCGGCGAGCATGAATTATCACGCGAGCCACTTGCATCGCGATTCTTCAAGGGATAAACCGTTGAATAGGGATTGCGCTGCTACACTCTCCATGCCGCAAGGCGTCCTTTCCGATTTCGATGTTTATATACTATTTAGCGCTTGTTGATTCATTTCTCATGCAGATAAAATACTATCGCATGTATCGGTAGACGCAGCGACATGCAATCATGTAAAAACAAAAATTTTCTGCCACGATCGAATGCATGGGAACTTCGCGAGGAGATTTTTGCTGCATGAGCGTGCATCGTGAACCGACCCGGCAGAAACGGTGACAAAAAAAACTATATGGACATAAAAAAAAGCAATATTGCGTATGTATCACGCTACGGGTGGTAAAGTGAACAATTCGCTGATGCATCGAAGCGTAGAAAGTTACGAGAAGCACCGAAAACAAATGATTGTTTTCTGCAACAATACATCGATAAACTGCTTTGTATTTATTCTAATAACATTTTCGGATAATAGTTTTTTAATAATAATTTCTTAGTTCGCAGGACACGTAAATTATATATATATATATATATATTTCAAGCAATCTGCTTATCGAATGTGTGGACGAAAAAAAAAGATTAGCAGCAAGAATCTGTGTGTAATAACTAAATTTTTGTCAAATGTAAATATTTAAAATTTTAGCAGCGTAGCCAATTTTAATTAGTAGTAGGCATTATAAGGGTTACAACAATTTGGATCCAATGAGATGACATATTACAGTACTCAGGAATCAGTTTTTAATTTGATGAAACATGTGAAATAATTCCAATACCGTAAACAATAGGATTTTGGAAAAAGTATTAATTCTAGAATAACAGTAGGAGAAAAACTTGCAAAAAACTATTTAAAAATATCTAGAAAGAAATTGAATACGCAGAAAAGCAACAGGACATGCAAGTATTGTTATCAGAAAATAAACAAGATAGAATAAATGTATAAATAAATATATATAAACTATATAAATAAATAGGCAATAAATATTAAAATCAAGGCATCCACAAAGCAAGGAAAAAAGCTTAGTAAAAAATACAAGATTAAAAATATGTAATAAAACATATAATAAGAATAAAACAAAATACAAAATTACAATGTTGCATTTTTTATTCTAACCTGTTTTCTTTTACAAATAGAACTCCGCTGTTCATCTGGTGGCCGCACACTGCTCGTGGGTCAGCAATTTTAGTGCTGAAATCGCTGATAGAAATAGTTTATTTGTCCGGAAAACAAAAAAGTTCTCCAATAACTGACAATGTCATATGTAATTAAAAATAAAGAAAATACATCGAGCATCCGGTGATAATATTTTTAACTCTATAAAATATACAAATGTATCCGATAAACGTATCCGAAGATTCCCAATTAGAATTTAACAAGAATGCATCGAAAGCGGTAAGTTAAATGTCATAATTGAAGTCCGTTGTAGAACAAATATCAAACTGTTTTAAAATTCGTGCTAAAAGAAGCAGAGACGGTGTGACGCGCTTTAGTAAGTGCAATCGTAATGAGCCTCGGGATTTAATACTTGACGATCATGCATATTGCAAATACGCGACAGTGATTTGTCATGCCGCAGAATCTCATTTATTCGACTGACATCCACCCTAGAAAAAGTCAACATAGGACAATTGTATTTTTGAATATTATTCCGCGGATGTTCATCATTAATTTCGTCGCGCGGAATCATTCATTCGCGTTGTATGTGATAGTGATAGAACGGAAATATTTATCTATCGAAATTTATCTATACAAATGCATATTATTTGTCGTTGAGAGCGCGGAAAGGGCAGCTTACGAAAGTGCAGCTGGTGCAACAGGTTTATCGTTGTTGCGGCGGGAGAAGCGTAATGTTGATCGCGCGATCTTCGAATTTCCTCTTGCTGTTGGTATCTCGTTTGTGATTTTCGTGTTATTCTCTTCCGTCACGACGTGTCGCTTAACGGGAATATCGGAAATACCGTGCGTTGTCGAGAGTGTCGTCATGTTATGATGATTAGTATTATACGTACGCACGTATTATAATTAACCGCAATCGTAATTTACGAGTGAATATTACGCAAGATGTTGTAATGTTATGCAGAGACAGCCAAGTAATGAGAGATGAAAAGGAGATCTGGAAGGAAATGGTAGAGCAATCATTTGTAATTTATTTCCATAATCTATTATTTTTTTGCACTCTTGTAGGATTAATGCTACCTTTCTATCTCCTGATGTCATTTCACATCATCATGTAAGATAATGTATAAGAAATATGTGTATATTTTTAGATACTTATAATAATAAAAAAATAAAATGTTTGAATTTAAACTTATAGTTCATTATATTATTTATACATTTTGCTTATAAAATTTATATTAAAAAATATTTGTTGTGCAGAAAAAATTTTTATTTGTTTTACTCAATTAATATTTCTTTTATTAAAAGTATTTGTTTTAAAAAATGAATAACGCATTCAATGCACGCAATAATTACTTTTTGGAATATTAATTATTTTGATTATTTTTAAAATTTTTAAATACATTTGTATTTAACGGATTGACATCAAAACATGTATAACTACGCTGCTGTGCATTGTACTGGTAAGTGGTAAATTATTTTTTCATTGTGATTCTCTCTGAGGCAATGGACTTCTAAAAATAAAGTTTAATAAGAACGATAGAATAATTACAAGGAAATGTAATTATTGCGAAAGTAATTATCTACAAACTCGCTTTTTCTTGATTTTTTCGATATACATCTTCCTTAATCAGAGTAAATTTATTATATAATTAGAGTTTTGTTTCTTGCGTGTGTCTTTATACAAATTATAAAACAATAAATTTGATAGTAATTACAAATGCATAACAGTCTTATTTTTGCTAATATTACCTTATGTAATATAATTATTAATTGTTAAAAAATTTATTTTGTAAGAGAAGATAGTGTACCAATTTCCAATTTATAAAAAAAAACAGAAAAAAAGAAAACATGAGTAAAATTTTAACTGCGCGTTTAGTTTAAAGTAGTCAATTATAAACATTAATAAATAATTATTATAAGTAATAATAATTATTATTATAAGTTAAAGGAGTTTAAATTTTTCTATGGAACAGTCTTACAAGAACAATTACGCAATATTAAACTTGCACAACATTAGTTATTAAGATAGTCACAACGTGACACAAATAGTATTAATTGATATTATCTCAGAAGATAAATTTATCAAAAATTCCACTTTTTATAAATCTTTCAATTTTAATGTCAGAGCGCACATGATTATAACTTTCATTTTTTTATTTTTTATAAGCTCAGTCAATTTGGTTTTTGAGAGACTCAATTGTACCTTTCCGAAATAAACAAATTCTTTCGAAAGTTTCGATAATAAAAATGCTCTTGATATTCATGCACATTTCAGAAAAAGGATTGCATTAGATTCGAAAAAGTTTCGATATCTTCCAAAATTCTTCAAAAAAATAATAATGAAATCGTTATATACGTGCTTCTTGCGTTTGCATGAATCCCGCATGACTGATTCTTCCCTTCGCCAAACATGTGTACGCGCGAAACGCAAGAAATGCGTCGCATTCGCGCTTTGAATCGCACTTGATAGTAAACAGAGATATCTCCGTGTCTCCTCGCCGTAGCCGATACACTGCGGAGAACGCAATCGCGTAAGTCGCGGACGTATGGAACGAGGCAGCACGCAGGCGCCCGCCGTGGTTGGCGGCAAAGCGGAACCCTGTCGCAGCGGTAAGCGTCGCGGCGCCCGGCGTTTTACTCCTCAGTTGACGTAGCCGCGTCGTCGACGTAGCAACATGCTCCCCGTTCTCGCGATCCCGGTGTTCTGCGTCGCGACATGGGTATCCGCGCTGAACGATCCGTCATCAGGTAAAATAATTCACCGAGTATATCCGCCAGACGCACGACTTCCTCGCACCGCTCTGCACGATCCAAATAGCATCACGCACACTTTTATGCAGTTATGCGGTATACATTTCCATCCCGATGAATTCCGTCTTAGCCATCTCCGACTTGCTGCGACCGTAATTCGTCGACTATGCGTCGCTAGGACGCGAGAAAGGTTGCGGTCGATCATCACTCGCGATCGAAGGACCCTCACGATCGAAATGAGCAGGGAAAAAAGGGTCGTTTTTACGACTTTTCTGCACGAGGTCTGCGTATTTTATCGTGCGCTCTCTTTCTTTCTTTTTTTTCTTTCTCTCTCTCTCTCTCTCTCGGGTCTTTCTTCCGAGAAAATTTTACGGTTGGCTTTTACGATTGCGGTTTGTTTATTACGTGGATGATAAAAGTCAGTAGGTGATTACGAGTACGAATCGTAATTTAAGCGAACGAGATTGGTCGCGATTCGTCTATCTCGCTGCATCGCGTCGCGTCGCGTCGCGTCGCTAAGTCGCCAGGAGCTCTACTCCGATCCCGCGGGAACGATCGTAATACGGTATCGCAAAGCGAGTTTACGTTATTCCGTTGATCGCGATCGTGGGATACGCCATTCGATCGTAAAATTCTCTGCGATGAGTCCCAGAACCACAAACTGCCGACGCTCAATTTTCTTCACTGTGGCGTTGATCTTTCGAATCAACATTACGTATTGGGACGAAAAGTCTCTTGGTCGCGAAAGTTTTCTCGCATCGATTGGACTCGCGAACTAGTCAGTTAGTATCTGTCGTAAACGGTAAACGCGAGTAACCGAAAGTGGTTGCATTCAAATGGGAACGCAAAGACTCGAGCGTTGTGCCATCTCACTATCTATTTTGTTCTTTCCTCGACGTACACATCGGTCCTTCTTCTTTTCCATTTCCTGTTGGCCACGCCACCCCCCGCTGTAATCATCTCTATGGCGAATCGTGGCAAGTGTAAATTATTACGGCGGAAGTTAATCCAGCGAACTCTTCCTTATCCTTTCGCGTGATAATAATTATTCTCTTTTTCAACCGGTCGGTTGGGAAATGGGTTTCTTTAGCCGTCGAATGAAACACTTTCACGTCGGCGATCGTTCTGTTTATTCGCGGGGGATACGAATACGTCCCGCGATGGCGAGACAAACGGCAGAAATTTAAAGGGAGGAGTAATCGTGAGATTTTCGCGGCGTGACATCACCACGCGTCGGCACGTGGTATGCCAGCGGGATTAGGTGCCAGTGAAATACGCCGGCGCCATTATAACGCGCCCTGCGCTGTAATCGCGCGGGGCTAATGACTTAACGTCGAATTATCACGCCGTCGGCCGAAGGCTCCGTAAATCCACTTGGCTTCGCCCGCCCATTAATTGCCCGCCTCTTACCGCCCGAATTAGTCCCGCATTAGTTGCGAATCCCTCTTGAAGTCCAATCGAACGGAAAAAACTTGACGGGAGAGACTTTTTAATCCGCGTTCTCAGATCGCGTCACGTTGCACCTCGATATGCAACTCGATAAGGGCGATAATAAACATTTGCACCCTTAAATCTAGTCGTCACGTGAGTTATTCACGCCGGAATGCTTCTCGCAAAGAGATATCGATGAAAGTCGAGCGCGTTAGAAATCGTGACTTACGATTTTTTTAAATCGTTACAGCCCTAATTCATGCATGATCGCGCAGGAGCGACGTTTTTAATCGCGCACGAATAAAACAGACAGTCTGGATTCGAGTGTATTTTATGCATTTTGCGAATTACCATGGTTATTCAAGCGCTATTTACGTGAGCACATATTGATTACATTACCAATATTTTGGAACTGTCCCGACTTTATGTCATTTTTTTTATATATATTTTCAGTCGGCTTATTCGGCATTTATTAAATTTTTAAATTTTGGAAAGTTTTATAACTTAACATGATGAATATAATCAACATGATTAAATACCAATTTGCCTTACTTAAAATATAGAGAACCTTGAGGCTCGTTGCAAAGTTGCAAAGTTGCACTTTCGGCATTTGACTTTTTAAACAACTAATTATTATGATTAACTATTAATATAATAGAAAGAATCTTTCTTTACTTCTTCATTTTCATTTCAAAAATAATTTTGTGTACTAAATAATTTCTTGTAGTAAGTGAAATACGTACATGCATTGTAACTAGTTTGTGGATCGAACTCCCGATAAGTGGAGTATATTGATACATATCATAATGTAAGTTGCCTATACGATGAACTTCATATTAAATTAATGAAGATGTAATAGAAATAAAAAAACCGACCACAGATACATGCTTCTTGATGAAGATTGTATCTTTCAAAGTTATGTTGTAATGAACAAACAGCAGCACAACACAAAATATTGTTATGGAAAAACAAATTAGTAATTTATTTTAGATGTAGCTCTTATTTCACTATAAAAATATTAAATATAAAACATTTTGTAGTTTTGTTAGAGTTAAGTTGTAACTGAATATTCACATGCTCAGTAACAAGTCAAACTAAACTTATCTTAAATATGAGTCAATGTATTCCATATGTTTGATTTCAAACATTTTATCGAATTACTGTTTTACTCAAAATAACATAATAGTATAATAATAGAAACTTTTCTTTTAATGATAAACATTTAAATAACTAATACGTTACTTAAATTTACTTTCTCAAGCTGAAGAACATTAATGTGAAATTTTGAAACGCTCGAAAATTTACTTGTCTCCTCTTGAATTATATTTCTTTTTTTTTTATTGTAAGAATTATTTGATTTTAAATAAAACTTTGAAAGAAGTATCTATTTTGTAAAAGAGATATTTTGCGGTAACTTTTCCATTGTTTCTTTCGCCATAAATATATAAATGAAACGTAATGCCAATTTGCCTCTCGTGCCAACGAGTTTTAATCTCTTCTACTGGTCTCTTACAAAAATATACATAAAATTTAGTTTTTATTTCTTTATTTCTTTTTATTTCTTTTATTTTTTTTATTTCTTTATTGTGAGAATTACTGTTTATATGTTAATAATATTTTCATAACTGTACATTACAACTGTACAATAAAATATAAATGTTCCCCAAAAATACTGAAAATTTAAATAAAAAAGTAAAACAAAAATTTCTTCTGTCTCTATTGTAAAATTAGACTTTTTGCATTAAAGTTGTCACACTATAATGACCATGCTCTAATTTTTTTGTAATATATGAACTATTTTAACAAACCACGTACAAATTGATCACAAAATATATCAGATAATTTAAATAGACTACTTACTAATAATAATACTATCTTAAAAACACTTTTTTAAATAGTATCATGCTTAGTATGATATTACATATAGCTTACATATAGTGTCATATTATGTGACGTTTAACCTCATATTGTTGTTGCAATTTTAGATCAATATATATACGGTATTCTATCATTTAAAATTTAAAGTCGCACATATCTTTCATATTGTGTTTTTACAAAAAAAATATAAACAATTATTTGATCTAATGAATTTACAGACTCTTTTCGTGATCATATTTATCACAGTTATTTAACGTACTTCATTACGTGTATTTAACTGTTTATTATAACATTTTTATTCATAATCTATATTGATTGTACAAGTCTAATACTTCATCGTAATACACGAAACGATGCATGCAAGCAATCCGGTAATGGAAAGGCTAAATTAACAGTCAAAAGGAGTGATCTTTAAAGACTAAACGTCAATTCACCGAAGAAGCAATTTGATTTGTTAAGTACATAACTCGAGCGGAACAATTATCACATTTCCTATTTAAGTCGATGGCTGACGACGTATGATTGACGGGCGAGCTATATTTTATTCACACTGGAAACGACTTACATCTGTATAAATTTCTTCTTTTCATCGTGCTATTAATATACTCTATAATTTCTACCATATTAACTATGATTGACTTCTTAATGTATCTGAAATCTATTTTATTTGTGCTAAAATTATATTAAATTGTATAAAATAATATTTATATAAAAATTGAACATCTCAATAACCATTCTTCAATTAAATAAACCTTTAAATTACAAACAGATTTCAAGAATGTTTTTAAATTTACTTGAGTAGATATTAAATTTAAGTAGAGTTATAATTAATTATAATTATAAGAGTTATAATTAATTATAACTTAACTATAACTCTTTAATATTTAAAATTAAAATGATAATTTTAAACAACTTTTATAATATATTACAAGAAAAATTCAATTAAAATATAAATAAATAGATATGTTTAAAAGATGAGTATAAGTACATTTATAAAACACATGTGTCTATTAATGTATGTGTCTATTAATTTTTATTTACTTGCTTTTGCACATCAATGAAATGAAATAATAATTTATTAAATACAAAATACATCTGATATCTAAACAATGAATATTTTTTATAAAAATTTTTTATCGTGAGATGATCGAGATAAAATTCAGTCCCTTGTGTATAATGTGATATCTTTAAGGAGTTCTGCAGATTTCTCAACACAGTGAAACAGTCTTTGCTAATAGCATATTGCGAGTAATTAATTGAGGGATGTCTGATTGGTAAATCGTGTGATATTTGCTAGTGTGATTTTGCATTTGATTGCACCTAATTCGCAAACAGCAAACCACCGTCGACACACCCCCGCGTGTATTTGCACGCAGAATCGGTATTAAACTGGCAATTCCATGCCTCGTGCTCCGAATCTCTGTAGTAGCGAAATACGAACGCGTACGTTAGATAAATATGCGCGCAACCAACACATATATAAATACGCTTTTGCACATCCTGTCTTCAGTACGTGTGCGGTTTTGTTTTTCCGTTCCACGCACCGCTATTTCTCATGCATCCACCTTTGGCACGAGCAAAAAGGAATGTATAATGACACGTGCGCGCAGTCCACTGCACCAAAGTGCATTAACGCTATTCGCTTACGATAGAAGCGCTTTCTAAAGACGATGATATACGCTACGAGTTATTTTTCCTACTTCTAATTTTAAAAGGTATTTTCCACCCTTTTCATTTACGATTACGAACGTATAATGTCAGAATTGAATATTATATGTGTAGATTATTTTCAATTTGCCAACAAAAAAATAATTCAGTTTAAACTTTATGAAACATTTTTGTTTGTCAGTAAATAACATGATATTTCGTGAAATATTGAAAACAATACGTATACTGAAAAACTATTTTTATTAGTGGACTATAAAAGTTTATCTTAAATTTCAACAAGTAAGTTTTAGCGTAAAGCCTTTTAATTATTTTATCCTCGTCTAGCTCGCCATTAAAGTTAAATGGGGTATTTCTCGAGCGTGGTATTTTTGAAGCTACTTAACTTTTGCGACTTATCATATTTTAATGCTATTATTGAGTGAAGTTTTATTCAAATTGAGTAATATGTGAACTTCTTAAATCCTGATACATTTTAGTTTTTACATGTACAAAATTTAATGTATCACATTTTTTATTAAGCATAACTACGGTTTCAAATAATAGATGTATGAAGTCAACTATATTGAAGACATTAAATGTTGATATTTTAACATACATTCATAATCTAATATTTTCTATTTAGTGTTTCGCAAATAATAGATGTAAAGTCAACTGTATTAAAGGCATTAACATTCTAATACATTCATAATCTAACATTTTCTAAGTGTTTTATGGATATATGCGCTAAGAACGTAGACACAATGCGATGGTAAGATATACAGTCGCCGGGAAACTCATTAGGATAGAGAGCAGCGATACGTTTATGCATTCGGTGCATCGTGATACATCGAAGGTGACTTCAAAGTACAGTTTCACAATTAGCTCGGTGCTATCGCGAAATTAATTTCTTTCACACCCTTGGCATAGGTGCACGAACACGCTTACACTTCTAAGCTAATGATTTAAACAAGTCATTGGCCGATAGAATCCTGCTCCTCTCATGCGTCTAACGCTAGTGACGTTATCAAGCTTATCAGTTCACAGATTTTATTATTTATTTCTTTAGAGTATAAATAATATTAGAAATATAAAAATTAGAATCTTTTGTTTATAATTATTATTCAAGACTAATTAATTTTTATTCAATATATCATTTGATTTTACTTGGGATTTGAGTATGAAAAAATCAATTCCTGCTGAAAGAAATTTCTTCCTTTATACACATTTTGGAATGAAAATTAGCTAGGTAGGTATAAACGACGCGATATGCGCGAGAGAATTGAAGACTCACTCTCTTCCATAAACTCGCGTGGGAGTTGGCCTCAGAGAACCGACGGGGGGTTAAGCGAAACGTTTTCTCGCGGCAAGAATGGAATTGTTAAACAGCGTTTCCGTGCTTGCATGTGCATGTCCCTTTGCGAGAATGCACAGGCTAGACACCTGCGAGGTGATACGATCTCACGACGGGGTCGAGTGGGACACGGCCGCGTAAATTATGGCGGCGTTTTGAGTTCGCTACTGCGAATTCAGCTAACGACCTTTTAACTTCTCCGCAACGGCGGATCTGCCCGCGTATCGCGACGCGAAAGCGTGCTTTTCGACAATGATAACGACGTCGAAACGAATTGCACGCACTCCTCTACTATTGGCTCCCCGCAATTGTCTCCTAATTGTCACGCAAACGGCCGTTGCACGCGTACAGCCGCATGCTTGTCTCCTACGATCGACCGACGCGCTGGAGAACAAGAACGAAATTGGATCAGTTCATCGAACAGACGAGAAAAACGCACAACGTGTTAACAGTAACGTTATTGGAAATCTGGCGAAGCGAACGTTGTCATCGATTTTAATTCAATTTTACGATTTCGCAACCTTTACGACTGCCTGTTATCGTGATCATCTGTTTCATGTATTTGTAACGATATTTATAACAATATGTCTATTCAGATAGAGGTATAGATATATATGTATACGTCTTTGTAGCAATCATATTTTTCATTGACTTCTCATATTTCTCATATTTTGTGAAACTAGTATATTTTTGGTATATTTTAATATGCTTATTAATTTCGATGCAGTACATGTCCTCGTTATGTATACGCTATCGATTTATCTTGAATGTACGTAATGTATAAAATTTCAGATCAGCTTATATGGACATTTATTGAATAATTTTATTAATAATTTTATTAATAATTAATAATATTCGATAAATGTCTATTCGATAAATGTCTATTTAAATCAAATTTCTAATAAAATTTCGAGACATTTTATGTTCGAAGTTTACTTAGATTAAAAATAATACTTATATTGATTGATGTATGCACTTGTCATCATGAAAAATTAAACAAAATATTTCTGAAACATCTGTTTCATCTATTTCAATATTTTTTAAATATAATATCACATAAGTTAATGTAACGACATTTAATATAAATATATTTATTTGAAATACTAGAAATAAAGCCATACGGAATCGAATCAAGATATTTAAACATAAATGTGTAATAAGAACGCGAAATTTTTTTTCACGTTTAAAGTCAATTCGAAAGTCAATATGACTTGTGTTGACTCGCGAGCTTCCGATTTTCCTTTGGCAAATATAATACATTGCGGACGTTAACTGCAATTGATTGCTTATAATGTTGCAAAATTTTTTGTATTCTTTCTTTTATATTCTATCGTTTTTTTTTCGGTGTCATACTTTGAGCCAGATACATGTAATTCTTCGTACTCTTTAGATCATGCTAAGCACTTGAACTTGCGAAAGTTTCATAGCTAATTATAAATGATGAATCATAGGGCAACGCTAATGACATTCGTCGAAGAAAAAAAGAGCATTTATCATTGCCTTATTTTCATCGTCGGCCTACGACATAATATCGCTTCGTAATTCTGACCGTTCTTTCATTCCCTACATCTATACGACTCTTGTGTCAGAAAAGTGACTGATCTATAATGGATATTAGTTACACTTTGTTACCACTGTCGTTTTGTTCGATTATTCTTGATATTTAAATATTCTAATGTGTCTTTTTATTGCAGATTTATCTTGAGTCTTAATACAATTACAAACGCGATTTAATTTCTTGTGGCATAAATATCTTTCATATCATAAGTACGAGAAGTCAGAATTTCCTACTAAAAAAAATATTAAGTTTCTAAATTATATCTAAAACCAGAAACTAAAAAAGTAAACAAATTATTCCTAAATGATGCAATGTGTCGCATGTAAGTGGGAAATACATCGGATATGCATATAAAACTGCTCATAGTGTATGGTAGTTGTATTTTGCTTTATTCGATGATCTCATTAAGGACGAAGTCATTGTACTAACTGTAATCTTTATTGATTAATAAAGCATTAATAACTACGTCATATATCACGTAAATTTATCGTTTGTCCGAACTGAACTCGTCTTCGTGCTCCCGCAGCGTGGTAACTCTTTCGCGAATTAACAATCGTAAATTAACGATCCACCCAGAGAGAGATCTTGACAAATATATCTCTCTTCTTTCTCTCTCTTCCTCGCTCGCATTCGCCATCGTTCCTTCTCGCACGCAATCAATCACTTTATTTCGTAGGCTGCTCGATGAAAAATCACCCAGGTCGTAATAAATCACAAAACCGAGTTATGAAAGATCCACACGCGCGCTCGGCCACCGACCGAGACGGGTGCGTGATCGCGATAGCTTTCGAAAGCGCGATCGTGATTCGGATCACTTGATTTTTTTTTTAGCGAAGTTGTATTTTTCGGGCACACGGGCGATAGAAATGGTGCGCTCATAACCGATGCGCCTCTTCACGATTCTTTTAATGTCAATACAAAAATTCGCCCGTATTCCGTTCTGTATCAATGTTACGTGTCTCGAACACGCGTCGTTTGAGAGATGCGGACAACTTTCACGGCGCTACGCCGCACATTTACGCTTGAGCGGACTTCGACTGTATCCTCGTCGTCGGTGAATTATTCTCTGAATTGTTGTTGCCCGTGAGCGGAACTTGAACTTACCAAACCTGTGTTGATTCCGTGGAAGGTTTGCCTTTATGCTCGCGTTACGACCGGTTTGACAATTCGCGCGGATCCTAATGACCGCATGCCCTGCGGTTCCGTTTGCAAATGAATTTATTCGCCGCGCGGTGTTTAGACAACGAGAGGCAGGACAGTGCAAGACCTTGTTTTCCTCGACATTTTACACTACCACCGTCGCCACTGTTTACGCATCTTCCGCGACATGACTCTCTCGCGCGCTTTAGTCACGGCGCATTACACCCTTTGCGCGTAGGGGAGGCGAATGAAGAACACTCGATTATTCATTCCTAACGCACGTCACAGCGACACGGTGTCGCATCTTAAGAAAGTCACGCGCGCGAAGGATGTTTTTACAAGTTGGTCGCGGGCAAATGCATCCGCGATAATTGCTTATCCAAACACGATGACTATTTAAACAAAGCCATACCGCGCGTCCTTCTCGAGTTTACTCGACCCAATTCTATTGTCCCTTCCACTTCCATCTCCCTCCACATCATAGGATTTCGAACGACAGTTCAGCAGAATCGAAGATTATCTTGAGCACGGAATGACTCCGTTCACGATCGCGGCGCAAGATAGAATCGCTATCACACTCCTTAGAACCGTTATGTGGAAGTGGAATCGCTCGCCTCCAGCGAGGTTCTCTGTGTGTCGGCGGACAAGTGGAGGTAGAATCGGGGCAGCCAATTAACGGCACTCTTCCTGGGCAAGTGTTTAAATTCGAGTAAAGGTTGAAAACCCGCTGAAATACGAAATTCTCGTGGCCCGATTAACCTCGCTGCGCCGCGAAATCAATGAGTAACGGCGGGAAGAAAGGTGAGCAAACCGGTGGGCGAGTTATCGGACTGAGACGGAGAGTGGGGGAGGGGATAGGGAAGACTATATAACCATCCATTATCAACCTCATTAAAGGTACCTACTTGCCCTCCGTGGTCGCTCACCCGACTCGAGCCAAACTCTCGACTACTGCCCGCCAACTCATTCTCGTTATGCGCGCGCGCAACCTCGACACGCCAAGTATTTTACAGTCAGTTATTTAACCCCAATTAATTAGTCTATCCGTGTGCCGCCACAACTTTTCCCCTAGCTACACTCTACGCCCGCTTGGAGCCGTTATGTTCGCGCCGCGTGCCGCTCGTATCAGGCTACTTCGTTACAGATTATCACTCCAACCCTCGCCAAACGGTCTCGCACCTGGCTTATTTTTGTTCCACTTGTCTGTAGGTTTCCGGCGCGATCATATTTCACTGCAGCTAATCGTCGAATGTACTCGTCGGCGCGACGGAGAATGTAGTAGAGATCCGACTGGATTCTTTAATTTTTTCTAATTGCTTGTTCAATCATGCTTATCTTTTTAGAAAGACGTCTCTGTAATAGGCAATTACAAAAGTTTTTATCATTTTTGATACTCTCTCTCGCAAAAAAAGAATAAATTATATTATTCATCAAACATTTGATTCCCTTTTCTTAAAAATAGCATATAAATATTTCTTTTTTCCAAAAATTCTTGTTTTTTTGAACAAAAGAAAGTTTCTGGCGAGACTAGTATTTTCATACTATTTTTAAACACTTTTCTATGCAGAATATTATTAAGGGTCAGAAATAAATGCTAATCTAGAGAAATAACCGAATAAGGTGGCTCATACAAAGCTTCCCATTCAAGTTGGATTATCTCTAACTTTGGTGATTATCTCTAACTATACGAACGAATCATTCTAAAGAAACAATATTTCTCTACGATAAGTTATTATTTTTTAGTTTCTTTTTAAGCTTACGAAAATGCTTTTTTTAAGTTCACGAATAATTTTGACAAAATTGTAGCAACACAAATAAATAAATAATTCAAAAATAGGTAATTCTACATAAACAGGAAAAATGAATATCTGATAAACAAATTATCGTCCACTTCTTAATATATTTTGCAATTTAAAAATTGTCTCAATATAACTCCTGTATGATTTTGTGAAAATTCGATAGGTATTAAATAATTGAGCATAATTATTACAGGGTTTGAGCTTCATTAGTTTGCATATAGATTGTCCCTAAACTGTAAACTAACTTCATTTGAGGTGTGTTGGAATTGGGATCATGTCACATGAAACACGGATGACCCTTATGTTTACCGCAAAATTATTGTCGGTCGGTTAACAGAACGTCGGCGACGTTAATATAAATCATATGTTTGATTCTATTGTCGTATGTTCGTAATTAACCGCCAATGAGACTAGTTACTTCTGTGGCCAATAAATTAATACATTCCCTTTGGAAATCAGAGATCTGCCAATACTGAATCCTACATTTGGTTGTACCGAGCGCGTCTGTACGCAATTCGTTACGTCGATCGATTACGCGTTCCGTTTTCTCTGACTACAATGTGGACGAATGGTTTCCGTTAACAAAACAAGACAAATTACATAATAACTGGGCGTGCGGAGCGTTTTTCTCGTGTCAAAGCACGGATAATGAAAGAAAAAGATGTCTCTCTGATCAGCTCTTTATTATAAAAACCTGATTGCCCAAAAGATTTTGATGCATGTGCATGCGCATCCCCACCGATCTCGCGACTCGTTTTCTATTCTTCGGCTGACTCACTTCTCTTTGGCACTCCCTGAATCGTTTCTCGCGTTTCGCTCCTAACTCTTGTGCACCTTGCGCGCGCGACTTTACGACATTCCGGAAAGTCGGTTCCCTTTTTCCTTCAATGCCAAAGCCCCATATATTTCCGGCATCGTCCCCTCTTCGCCATGCCATTTGATTATCGTCATGAAACTCGCCGGCTATCTCCCGAAACGCCTGTTCGCGTTTTCTTATTTCTCTCTCTCTCTCTCTCTGTGAACGTATGTGGCACTCGAGTCTGAACGGTGTCGCTCGCAAATAATCGCAGCCGGCATTTCCTTCGATCTCGCCCGACCGGCTTCACGATATCCTCGCCCCATTTAATCCTCCGCGATATCCCTGGCCGTACGTGCCGTAGTATACGTACATATATATCTGTATACATACATATATGTATAAAACTGCCATCCAGTGACTGCCAGCTCCGTCGTCATTTGGAAATCAAGACGCGCGCGCCACTGAAAGTCGCGCGAAGCGTCGCGTTAGCAGGATTCCGGAAGTTTATTCCGTGCGGCCGATTTTTTTCGCGTTTTTTTACGTTCCCCTTCTTGTCCCAAAAAACAGTACAGCTCATAGAAGAGTAAGATGTCGGCAATTACTTCTTACACACAAGGGACTGTCGGGATTTATATTATCAACGATGCAACTGTTAAAAGAGTTATTTCGTATTTTACCTTGGGGATGAGGGATTTTCCCATGAAGTCCCTTCTCTAAGGATTACGCATGCTATTTGAGCAAGACGACCTCTCACCGTATTGTTGTACTACAAATTACCGGATTTATGTCACGAAGCGCGTCACTAAAGTCTATGGCGGCGTCGTGTCTTGATGTGGACTTTTCCTTTCTTTGGGAAAAAAAAGGACGGCAAGTCCGTCCGGAAACGCCTCAACGTTGTGGACGTTTAATATCCTGGCTTAATATTACAGAAGGGGAGGGAAGAAAGTCTTTGTCTTCCTCTCTCATTCTGATTGGTCTACCCGTTCTATTTTACGATCCACCGCAGCTGGCCACAGCTCGTTCTTCAGCGGCAGCTTGGTGTCCCGCGAACGATCGAAATCCCATTTTCCACTGTCACAGACCGTCCACTTTTTCTTGAAACGAGATTTCTGGGCTTGCAAGAGCGACGTTCCTTAAAGTCTAATTTCGCGACTGGATATTATGCGACATCGCATTAACAGACGATATTCGCTGAATTTCAATTTGCCGTGAAAGGAAACGCTTTATTTATCTCGGAAAATTTATATATATCTCCGAAGTGGTTCCTTCAGTTACTTATCGAACGTTTTAGGTTCTTAATTGTTTGTTTAAATAAAATTTGATATGTTTGTCAAGTGAGAAATTAATATTACAAGAAAAAAAAAACAGACTTTACAATCATCTTCTCAAAATACTAAATAGATTTAGTAACTCGAAAACACATTTAATTACATTTGATAAAGTAACTTTTAAGAAGTAATAGAAACGTCTCTCAAATAATTGTTTTAAATTACGTTAAATGTACTGTACCAGTCGTTATCCTTTAATTAAACTTTGGTTACATTACAGAGAATCATATTTCTTCTTAAAAGAGACGTATATCTTAATTAGATATATTATTTCGCAAACGGAACACGCAAACGACTTATCTCTGAATAGTTGGCTGTTATTGTTACGGCTCGCGTATAATCGTCACGATTAATTGTCAAACATCGTTATAAATGCAATATTTGTTCAGCTTCAAATCTGAATTTGCCATGCTTTTATGCTGGCGCGTGTGGATTATTAATATTATAGTAACCTGCACATAATATAAACGAATTCCTTTGGGTACGAATCATTTGATCGATCGTTTGTTATCATTTCAGTGGACTCATATGTTTTCCCTGTCATGTCGATTGTTCTTCACGGATAATTAAAAATTATTCGCGAGGAGAGCGAGATCGTCGATTTCACGTGTTTATTCGGTGTGCTTAACCGTGAATGTTATCAACGTTATTATGAAAATGAAGATCGGCGTGCTCTTCGAAGCAGAAATAGACGTGCCGAACTGAAACGGTCTGGCGTAATTACCGCAGTCCCCATTATCCGCCAATTAAACTTGTCGGTCATTAACGCAGATCTGTTCCAGCAGATTCTTCGTTCTTACGAGGTCGCACGGGCCACGTGCTCGCTCGCCGAAGCGATCGAAAACCCATTTTCACCGTGTCACCGTTTCTCCTAGAGGACAAGACGAGTGTTTCCAGGAGAGGATGGCGAATGGGAACGTTGGACATGCCTGGAGCCTTGATGTACTCGCAGTAGAGTCCGTTCCTCGAGTGCCTGTTCGTACGCGACTTGTCACTGATTTGCGTACGTTCAAAGGGCAGGATCTGCGTGCTCGTGCCGTCTAATGGGATCCTTTGTGCGAGCATGCGACTGTCGGCCGCAATACATCTGCGCTCGTGTAATGCGTCGTACACACCTACGGTGACTTGTTACCTGCGGCAGCTTGGTGCGTAAAATCGCGTCTCGTGATGTTGAACATCCTGTGAAGCTCCTTCTTTATCACAGTCAAGATACGCAAAGAGTTGACAGGAAGAAAAAAAATTACCTGACAGGCTTGATTTGACGGAAAGTCGTGTTATTTCAGTGTCGACGTTGCTTATGATGAACATTTAAAATTTTAATTAGATTTAAGTTAATGTACATATCGATTTCATGTAGTAAGAACTGATGAAAAATGGTATGATAAATATGATCGATCATTAAGATTAGTAATTAGATCGACATATCTATAATATAGCTAATGATATATTGGGAATGATTAACTATGTTTATATCCACATCGATATTATTAATCGCTTATATCTTAATCATTTTTGATGGAGAGAAGTCAGGAACATAAATTTAAAGAATATCATGCACGATATTATGGCTAATACATTGATCTTTGATATAAAATCATGAACACGGAAGCACATATAAGACTTTGATTCAAGGAGTGTGGAAGGGGCGCGAAAAAAAAGAAAATGATAGGTGTGCGCACGTATGGAAACCGTAGAGAACTCGATGAAATAACCGGAACGTCTGCGTGGCGCCAGCCAGATCCACGTGATGGCATCAAGTTTTCATTCGGTGCGAGATCGCGTGTCACAAATTACCGGTATCGCGGCCTTCCTCCTCCACCGACTCGCCAAATCGATTTTCGTTGGCCGTTCGGATTTCCCTCGGTCGCGCGCGGCTGCTGGCTCATCGTACAGTGCGCAACGTGCATAGATGCCCTTCCGCCAATAATGGTAAGCCAAACAATGGATACCTAAAATACACGCTGTTCGAAGTTCATTCGCGATCGTGGAAGTTAAAAGATAGACACAGCCCCGACGATATAGCAAGGTTCAACTCGCATTGTTGACATACGTTAACGGACTTTTTCAAAATGTGAGCATAACGGATGGTTTCCCAAAATCTTTTGCTTTCAATAATATTACAAGAGAGATAATTCCATTACTGTGCATTTCTATTTAAATCTCTATTTTATACAATTTAGAGATAAATGATGCAATTATAAAGATGTGATAATTCCTTTAAATGAGCTATTTTTTAACGGAAAAATGTCGCTGCATAAATGGTGTAATTTGTTTATTTTTTAAAGAAATTTTTAAAATAGTCTTCTTTTGTTTTTCTTGGAATTTATGAATAGTTGTAATATTCTGACGATACAGTGCAAAATTTCTAAAACATTTTATTTTTATACTCGGATGATTCTTAATTGTTAATTAAAAATTGTAATAAAATAATGAGATAAGATTTTGATTAGTTTTGTCTAAAGTTATTGTAAAATGCCTCGCAGTTCGATAAGTTAGATTTATTCGCATATCATGTTGTTTTTTTGTTATAACTCCTATTTATTTTATAATTAATGATTGTAATTTCATGCAAGTGATCACGGTAAGTTCAATCTGGCAAATATTATCTAAGCATCGCATTTTGTTTCATTTAAATAAATTGTTATTTGCAGATATATTTACATGAAAAGAACAATTTTGCTAAATATCTGCAAATTTAAGTAGATACTGATCTGAAAATATTATTTTTTACCATCAAAATAATTATGTAGGAAACTCAAGCAAAAAAAGCTGCAAAAAGTTTCGATATTTTAGCAATCAATTTGAGCATACTATATAATTATTTTATGATCTAATACAATTATTTTTAAATCTGTATCTAGCTAAATTTTTAGATACTTTAGCAAAATTGTTCTTTCCGTGTAAAACATATTAAAAATGAAAACGATTCGATACGTTACATAATCATTTATAGCATATATTGCGTTCATTCAAAACATACATTAAAGTTTCACGATATAAATAATCTCATTATTTTATATGTAAATGTAAATAATTGTTATACAAATAATTTCACAGAATTTTAATTCTTTATAAAATCTTTCTAATTCGATAGACTAAAAATTATATTTTCCATGTACGAAAGTAGTATTGATACAACGAGAAAGATTATAAATATAACGAGTATAACAAATCCTAAAATTGGTCGCAAAATTGGTTTGTTAAAATGTTTAAAATAAGGAAACACACTTGTTTGACGCGGAGCGTAAGTGCCTGTTAATTGCTATGCACCGACGAACAAAATTTTTCTCCGGAGAACATTTTTCTCAGGGCAAAATTCTCAAGGCAGAAAGGATGCTACGCTGAACGAGTTTCCTCGCTCCACCTGTTTCCGCAAACTATCTTACCTATTCCGCCGTGGATATAGAAGACACGCTGTCGCTAAATTGTGTTTTAAGCTCAAACTTTACGCTGTTCTCTACCCAGGATCTTACAGCGCCGTTATCCGTGCTAAGTGTACCGCCAGGATGTTCCCCTTTACAAATCCCGAACCGGGTGACATCGTACTTGTACACATGTACATAAACGTTTGGCGGCATATACACAAGCCGAAGCGCGCGGACGTTTCTTTGGCGACGTGACGCGCGCGGGTATCTGCAGTAATGAGATGCATTAAGTTTCAGTATAGTTCTCCGACGTGGCGATTAATTATTATTCATATCTACATTACGTCGGCGCTTTGACGGTCCCATACATCAATACGTAAATTGGATATTCAGATGTGACCATATTTTGTTACGGATGCACTTTGCAAGCTAATTGCTAATTAAGCTATATTTCACGCGGGTAAGGATATTCGTTCGACCGTATATGTAATTTCATTGCGCGCATCGTAAATTTTTAGCCTGACAGATATTCTAAAATGTAATGGATAAATTTATCTTTGTTATTCGACGATGTGTCGTATGACGTAGTTTTAATTATGTTACTGCCTGATCCTGACTAGAAAAAATTTCTAACGACGACGAACTGCGAAGGTTTTCGCACCATTGCATTTTCGTATTCATGTACGCAGTCGAAACTCTGACAACTTCCCGTTCATTGCCTCGGATCCCCTCTGGAATTAGCACTTTGTTAAAGAGTCGGAGAAATTAAAAAGAAAATGAGAGAGCGTTTTCCGCGAAGCACGGACTACGCGGGGCTTCTCCCTTATGGGAATTACACGGGAACGGTTCTGCGGCCTTAAAACTATCTTTTAATACTTCGGAACGGCGTCGTTTGTTCCGTGACGGTCGTTCGTATGAAACCGCAGCGAATTAATAGAATTTTTAATTAAAATGTGCAGTAATTGTTCTGAGAAGGAAAGAATATATGAGGATGGGCACAACGGCACGAGCAACGAAATTGTGTGTTGGGTACAAACGCGAAGCGGAGAGAAACACTATGCGGAAAGAGGCAATGCGCGGAGGATTTATAGATAGAGAGTTTATTACCTGGATCTGATTACGACAATCGTAGAGGATTTAATCTCGTGACAATTTCGTCGCTGCAGGTCCATCACTTAAATTTGAATACGTCGTTATTGCCGTTGACGATCGTCGGTTGCGTCGCATGAAGCGTCGTTATATGCTCATATTGTCTAAGCATAAATTTTTTGCCCACTGTCAATTTTAGGATCAGACATTAAAGAACATCTTATTCTATCCTAGTTATGTCGTTAAAGTTATGGATAAACCCAACGTGGATAATAGAAAATGTTAGCGAAATAATTTTAGTTTGTTCTCTCGTTAATTTTGTTCAGGAATACTGATATAAACTTTTCACAATTTATTTTTAAAAAATCTATATTAAACAAAAGCGATGTATGTTTGAAAAAAGATAAAATAATTATAAGTTTGCGTACGAGAAAATTTATTTAGAAATTTGTTAACAAGAAATAGTTAAAGTTTGGAATGAAATCGTCATTTTAAGAGCAAATTGTTTCTTCAATATTTTCAAAAATATTTTGAATATTTTTTTATCGCGAATGCTTGTATATTCCTTTGAATGCACGAAATATCAATATCGACGTTCAATTTTGCCGATGCATTCGCAATAAAGTTATTATGGGAATAATTTTCGTTCGATCCCGTTTTATTATTGCTAGTTCGGGAACCATATAATTTGCAGCGCGAGTAGAGTTGTGCTGTAACGACGAAACTTTTCTCCTTGAATATTCTACCGTTCGTATACGCAAGTTCTTGGCACACTATGCAAAGCGAGATTTACTGATAAACAATAGACCTCGATATTCATTAGTAAATTACGTAATTGCATTAATAATACCTAAGCATTTCGATCTGATGGGAAGCGCGCGCGCGCGTGTATATGTATACGAGCGTGTGTTGTATCGTTCATTCTGAAGCAACATACTTTATAGTCGCTGCACCGGAAATAGTTGTACGTGGATAAATGGTGAATAAATTAAAGCGCATTGCATGCACTCCGTTAATTCATTTTGCCAACAATTAAGCCTCGTATCGTGATGGGTCAATTCTGAAAGCACCTTATCCTGATTGCATTTGCCGATCGTGATTGCAAGAGACCCGTGTGAAAGACACTATCGAGTTATTTTTCTAAAAAGCGTTACACTTACCATTTTTATAAACATCGCATCGACCTCAAACTTTAGATTTAAATCGTGAGCGTGATACCGTAATATGAATACAATTATATACCTGCGATGTCGATATTCGTGGCATACTCGCGCTTGTGCGTTGAATTTACAAAATATTAGTAATTCAAAATTAGATTAAAATGAACGTTTAATAATAAACTTTATGTAACACGAAATTTATAACTTATAACAATCAACATGTATAAATAATTCGATTACATATTTATCGCAAATCGTGTCAAATTTTTTTCTTTTTTATTTTTGATCCTATTCGCTCAGATTCGTATCATACTTCTTTTTTTGAATGTTATTTTCATTCTATTTTGTAGCGCCGTATTGATTTTACAAAATGGCTTCTTTATAAGATTAAAGTTATTGAACATTGACGCAGATGCAATGCTATAAACATTTCTACATTGAACTACTAATAAAGTTGAATTGTAAAGCTGAATTTTAATTATCCAGTATCAGTATTAAAGAATTAATATTGTAAGATATTTGGTACAAGATTTCTGAACAATTTTTCTCTTTAATCGTATCGATTTCTGCTTTTGTCCAAATATAAATTAAAGATAACTAACTGTATTTGGATCATATTAAAAGGAATATCATGCTCAATGAAATATTTAGTATTCTGTGTTTTAAATGTCACGATTGGATTCTACGATTATAGTCAAATACATGATTTATAATGCATAAAACTTTTATACTGTACACAACGCTAATATAAATATTTAAAACGGAAAAATTCTATTATTTAGAATAAAAAATTTATCGGGAATTGCTAAATTTTTCAAGTGATCATTTTTCTCGCGATTCTTTGTCTACTACCGCTATACATATTATATATTTTTAGTGAGATTAATGAAGTTTCCAAGACTTCTTCTGAATAATACGGTAAAGTAAAAATTAATTATTGAAAGAGTACATTTAGTGGATGAATGCACTCTTTTGTGCAAAATCATCAAACTAGGCGGAATCACTAAGTCTGGTAATTCTGCTGGTATAGTACTTTCTTTACTTAACTTGAGGTAACGAAAACTTTAGCGTAGTACTGAAATTAACAGAATCTGGATAACTTGTATGCATGCTCAAGTAACTTGTATGCATAATCTGCATTTTTTAATTCTTTTATAATGCAAATCTGTAATGTATATAATCAGTCAATATATAAATTAAAAATACATTTTTGTCACATTGGGCGCATTTTTCTCATAATATTCTTTGTACATAAAAAAAAAAAACTGACTTATTTAACCGCCAGATAATTTTCAGTGCAAGGTATTAAAGCTATTCATCGAAAGTAAATTGGCACTGATAAAAGAATGCTCAATTCACAAACTCGTCTAACTCCATGATATCGCTATTGCACGTAACCGGCAGTCTTCGATCGTTTCGATCTTGGCAAGCCACCGATCGATGAATCGTCTATCATGGCCGCAATGGCGACCGCGTTACGTGGTGTGGTAGTCTCTGTGTGTCTGTTCGAGAATAGGGAAACCACGACTGCTGCAGATAGGTGCTGGCGAAAGACCGCGATAACGCTTATCTGCTTCCTGGATTTATTGCTGGCGCAACGAAAACGCACCCGCCAGCCGCGCTTCCCTGCCCATTCCGATGTTAATTAGCGTATTCTTGGAGTGTTATAGATTATGGTTACGACGTCTATCAGCGCTACAGAGAACAATGCCGAACGAAGTGACGACGTTGACATACTTTTGACGCCGGTGGATGCGACACGCTATGTTACTACTTCTATGTTTACTTGTTCCACTAGCACCTTTCGCGGCCTTGAGTCAAAAGAAGTTGTTTCCTTTTAGAAAAAAATAATCAAGATCTAGGAAATTTTATCGTACGATTGGCTGGACGTTTTATGTAGAGCGTTTTATTATCAAAACTGTAGTGCGAAAGAAAATTCAGTTGATTGTTGCTGGTGCGTAATATTAATGTGCAAGCAATGATTCTTTTTATATAAACCCATTGACTTTTGAATAATTGGGGTTCAGACAAATAAAAAAAATATAATCAAGATCAGTATTTGCAAAGCTAATATTATCGATAGTTTAACTCGTAATTTCTAACGTAATTTTATTTAAAAATATGACATTGTTTTTTGGCTCTACTAGATATACATTTTGTTTCACGCATTGTATATAAAAATAAATCAAGGATATAATGTTATATATTATGTTGTTGCTTCGAATCCTTTAATCATGAACATATACATAGAAGTACAAGTAAATGTCCATGTATATAATTTATTGATAAATTTGCTGAGAGAAAGAGAGAGAGAGACAAAGGGAGAAAGGTATAAGTTCAGTTATTATAATTAAGGATATCTAATACATAGCAGTACAATGATATGTTGTAATAATATAGCCGTATGAATAACATGACCATTAATGTGAAAAAAATTAATCTAATTTAATATTTAAATTGAAACTTTACATATTATTAATTATCACAGATTATTAAAGTCAATGAATAATGAAATTTATGTCAAACCCCTATCTTCTTTTACACCGTTTTCATCTTGTTTATCTACGATCATGTGTGCGTGTTTCTTAAAGTCCTGCTCTGACAATAACGCAGATACGTCCCGTTTATCAGTACTGCTACGTTCAGCCAACGACTGCCAACGATTCAAACTATTCGCGTTGCCAAGTTTATTACACGATTCTGCAGGTAACAACGTTGCGAATAGCTGGCAGCATAATCAGGTATGAGTTTCGCGCGCCGATTACGCAGTGGATCCGAAGCGGCTAAACTCGATTAACCAGACGACAGCTCAGGTTCTAGTTGGGATTAGGATCAAAGCTCAGGGTTTATGGGACGCGAGATGTCTGGTTTAATACCTTGAGGTTCCTAGCGTGCGTTCTACTCACTCTCACTCTCTCCCGCGGCCGATCTGTATTCCGATGATTCGCGTTGCGAGTCTCGATCTCTCGGACCTTATCAAAGTCGGAGGATTCGTGCCTGGATTCGTTAGTCCTCATCTCCGCGCCCATGCGTCTACTCAGTAATTAATCTGATTTGCGTATACACGATACACACGCTGCCATTGCGAATTGCTGTCATCGTGCGAGCACGCATTTCCAGTTTACGTGACGTTATACGCGATCAGCTTTCGTCCTCGCGCCGTTCCATCCATTTGTGGCGAACCAACACGTGATGAAACCGCTTCGTGACTTCGTACTATATCTGCGGTCATATCGAATCGAAAATCTCTGATATTTTTTTGCCTACCTAAGCAGACTCTTGTTTCATTTGGGTGAGCAATACCGGAACGCGTAAATTATTCGCTGCTAATTACCAGGAGAAACGTATCAGACATTACTTCACAATCGCGCTAAGTATCTCGTGACAAAGGAGCGTCGCTCGAAGCAGATAATATAATCACAAAGCTTTATGAATCGTTGTATCAGATTTAGTGATAGGTTGTATACTATTAACCAAATCATTTACTGACTATCTTCTATTCTTTATTATACAGAATTTAAAAAAAATTCAATTTGGGGTGGGAAAAAAGTATAAATAAATTTAAGATATAATAATATAATATTTTTAAATATTTATAAAATAATATTTTATATTTAAAAATTTTAGATTTATTTATACTTAATATCGTTAATAAAAACTGATCATTCTTTACTTTTTTTTTTTAGCAATTTAATTCCTAGTTATAACTAAGTAAAACTAAGTTTGCAATTCAATTGTTCTAAATTTATTTCTCAACGTCCTGATTTTATTGGAGTTATATTAAACGAGAATCGAGTTGAATTTCCAAGAATTACTTTTATATGAGAACATTTTAAGAGTAAAAAAAATTAGGTTGCGCAAACAAGTACGTTTGAAATATTTCAAATATAAGTGTTTATAAATTCTCTCGGTTTGTTTTTTGAGCTTTAATAATTGATAAAGATAAAGATGAAAATAAAATTGATACTGTATCATTGTAACCGATAATGTGACAAAACACCTCATGAAATATTAAAGCATTAATAGAACTTATCGGTGAAGAAAGTAAATGATTTATTTTCGCGTGATGATAACTTCGGGAACCTACGACTGCTCGAAACTGCTACGATTGCGGAGATAATAGAAAGCATTGTAGGAGGACACGCAAGAGCGGAGACAATCTTGCGTATAATATTCCAAGAACCGTTAATCGTTTAGCTTGTTAGACGCAGACGTGAGTAAATCCGACGCGTCTTTGTCCCTCTCTGACTTTTCTACCGTGCGAAGATCGCACTTGGAAATAATTAAACTGTAGAACGTGCTTTGGCGCGAAGGGAGGCGCTGAGGGAATGCCCATTGTTATTCCGAGAAGGAGCCCGATGCTTCCTCCGTTATCGAGAAATTAGACGGTAACACGAGGAATTAAACAAGGATTTGAGAGAAAGGCGTAATAAAATCATTAAAGAAGTGACGTGCGGATGAAGACGAGAGTTATCGGGGATTGCAATGAATGGTCATTTGCTTTAATGAATGAGAGAATTGGGATGAAGGGATTCCAAGACGTGGGGATCTAGACTTTAATTTTATTAGGAAAATTGCACGCATATTTACATAACGATTTGGATCATGCAGCGAGAAAAGTACGATTATAATTTACGCGAAATGTAAGTAATGGTATTTTTTATGCTTATACATATACTTAAATATTTGAGCTAATTAATATTTTATATGAGAGGATAGAGAAGAATATATCATTTTATTTATTCGGATATCTTCGTGAATTTATTAATCTACCTAAAATATTTAAAGTATAATATATATTTTAATATATATTTTAAAGTATAATATATATTAAAATAAAATATATATTTTAATTTTTATTTAATTGTATTTATTTATTTACATTTAATTTATTAACAATTTAAGAAAATCTTTATATTTTACAGTACATATAATTATATATTTTGATCATAATATTTTATAAAATAATTTATTTTTATCATGGTATAAACTAATAAACCAATACTAGCTGTAATATTCGTTGCAATTGATTCTCTCTCGTATCTTGATCAGCACGATCTGTGCAACAATTCTATTTCATATAACATACAATATCGCGCAATATCTATATAACTGTCATGCGATCAAATTTCATTCGCGGTTTTCGAGTTGATATGTATATTTTTGAGATATTTTCTGACAATGTTACAAGACGAGCAGTGCACTTCATGTAAGCGAATGCAACTACTTCATCTTCTCTCCGAGTGCTTCTTGGAGACGCGATTTTACTGCAGAGTGAAGAAATCACGCCGACTGAGATTGTTTTCCAATTTGAGAGATACGATTTATATAACAGTTCGCAATCGCGATGAGTGTAAACCTTCATGGAATCCCAATGGCCCCAGGGGCAAATAGCGAAGTGAAGTACTGTGTCTATGCTCGTTTCCTGGGCGAACATCGAAATCGTAACGATATTATTGATACTAAACGATTTTTATATCCGCACCGATAAACGGAAACTTCTCGAAATTCCTAACGGAAATCACCTTTGGGCCATCATAAATTTTTGACAAACGGTTCAGTCGCCGTCCTTAAAATTCTTGCTAGAACTATAGAAATTTCCATGGAAACGCGTTGGGCTGAAAGAAATTGAAAATTGTAGAATTTTTTTTCTAATTTTGATTCTACTTTCACGATTTTCTTCTTATTTTTTAAGTAAACTGCTATTGCATCGCTTTCCACATTTTTCAAATATCTGCTATACTATTTATCATTGTCGCAAAGTTTAATAGCGTATCGTAATAATATAAAGCTAGTTCGCGTCAGGGGAGCGCCATAATAAATAAATATTGTAGTATCATTTAACATCTAAGAAAATGTTTCATTAACCCCAATTTCATTAATAATGAGATATATTCGATATTTGCTATTGTTCTTTATTATTAGGTGCACAAATTAAATCGATGTCTTTACTTTTGCACACCAAAACTTTTTTTTGCGTGAATTAGGTTTCGACCCAATGGTCAACCCATGATTTTCTTCTTTTAACATTATCCTACGTACAAAATCTTTTTTATCATCAGTGAATTTACGGAAATTGATTAAAAGTAAAGATACTAAATTAATTTGCACTTAATATATTGCAATTGTTTAGCAGAGAATTATTCGAGAATTATTTTTCTTGATGAATGATTGTTTTTTGTTATTTGCACGTAAAGTACATTTCGTCATTATATTTTTTTATTGTTAAGCTTTTCTTTATTATATTTTCAACATTTAATTTTTTATTATATCTTCAACACTGAGATTATTTTTTTTTAGAGGAAGGTTTTATATAACACAAGTTTTTTTATTCAGGGATGTGCTGGCGAGACTTGCAGAGAAATAGTACTCAAATTAAAAATGCTTGAAGTCAAGGTTCATTTAATCAAAGTATTTTCGTTTCTTTTGTATTTTTCAACTAATATTTATTTGGTATGCTTGAGCGTATTATTAATTCCTTCATGTGATAAAAATTCAAACTGATTAACTAAATATCTTTTATTTTAAATTGTAGCCAATTGAAAAAAGAAAAAATGAAGATAGAGAGAAAGATAGAGAGAAAGAGAGAGAGAAAGAGGAGACAGAGGGTAGAAAAAATTAAACATAAAAAAATTCATGAAAATATTTTAGCTTTTGAGTCACACAGATTATTTTTGTAAAGTATATATATATATATATATAAAATCCAAAATTGATAAGATGAAAACAGTTTTTGATAGTTATGTTTCGATCTATCACATCAAGCATCTAGCATGAAACGATCATACGCACGCATGCACATGCACACGCGCACGTAGACATTTGTATATAGCGACAAGCCGAGATCTGAACACATAATTGCACGAGAACGACGAAATGTACTTTACGTGCAAATGTTAATGGCATTACTATTAGCAACACACAGTAGTGTACACAATGATCACAATCGTAGCGTTGTTTCATATTGCTGATTGGTCAAATTTATTCCAATGAAATATGAATTTTTATTACAATAAAATAGAAATTTCCATCGCGCCCATATGAATACTGTTATAGACGTGGCGCTGTAATTTGATGATAAAATGTTTTCATCATACTTAATTGCTTTATAAAATGTAAAACCAAAATAATGTCCGCATTTAGAAAATGGTTTTTGCAATGAAATAAAGTGGCATATAAAATATTACATAATCTGATATTTGATTTTCACATTCAAAGATTCATATTCGTATTCTTATCCAATTTTACGTAATATCATTTTATAATATTAAGCATACTTTGAATACAGTTAAGAGAATTTATTTTCTTCCATAATTTCTTTAGATTAATTTGTTAGATATGCTCTAATTTCTTTTATATATATATATATATATATATATATATATATATATATATGTGTGTGTGTGTGTACATATATAATTAAACTCCATTAATATTAATTCCAGTTTAATTTGAAATGGAATAGTTATATATGTACATAACGTATACATATAACTCGTAACGTATACATATAATTCTATTTTTTCAGTTTCTCATACACGGTATGTAAAATTATTAATAGAATTATCTCCGATTTAATCTAATATTCTATCGTAAATTGTTGACTATTATATAAGTTTTATTATATAAGACTATATATAAGTTATTACAGACTATCACACACACACATACAATAATCAAAATCATCTCGCCTTAGAATACATGATTTATGAAATTATAAATGAAATTCTATTCAGAATTTTATCACGAATTATAATGTACTTATCTAAAATGGGTTTTAATATTAAAAAACTGGTTCCAAATTGTTAATTGCGGCGTAAAATATTAATAATAATATAATTATTATTATCATGAAAATAACAAAATTTCTTTTCACAAGAATTAATTTATATAGAAGTTTATAATTTTACTATTTTAATAATTTTGTTTAGTAAAACAAACATGCCAACTTTCATGAAAATCCAAGATAGTTTGAGAAGACAAATAAATGGGATTGCTTCATACAGAACGATCTCGCTTTAATCTCAAAACAGAATGTCGCAAAGAGTCACACAAGTTTTGGAATTTTTCTGTTGTACTTGAAACAAGTTTGCGTACCAAAGTTGGAGCATTCTAATTTTTGAATTTTTATTACCTATCTATTCTTGTTTCTTGTTTTATTGTATGGAAATGCATAAAATCAGCAGCATAAAATCAGATAACGTTTACATCTGTCCGGCTACTAATAGGTAGCGTTCACTGAAGATCTATATATCATACTTACACGCGGGTACACAATTACATATACAAATCGATCAAAATTGATTAATTCATAATTCAGTGTACATTTATATCGTTCATCTACGCAGAATGGAAATAAAAGGATGACCTTAATCTCGGCCGCGCGGTGCAGAAGGGAAAGTCCATATTACATTTTCGAAATACATGGAATCTGGTATTCTTTTTACGGTAGGATGAAGGAATGATAGATAGTATCGCGAAATTTCCAGTTACCAGGTACGTGCAAGTTTGTCTCATACGTGTGCAGCTCTGGCCCGTAGCCACGCCGACGCGTAGGATTGATGAGCTCCGTGGTCGGATATTGTGCCCGAAATAAGAGATACCGGAAGCTGTCACTCGGTTTGGACGAAGCCGTCACGTATTACGCGCCTTGCGCTTGCTTGCCTACGTCCGCTTGCTTATTTCTTCGATTAGAGACCACCGACGCTTGCATTGTTCATGAGTATAATTCTGGAAACAGTTTGGTTCCTCGCTTCGGGTGTAACCGTTTCACGGGTCATCGCGACGGGTATTGATCCTTCGATCTCGGATAGGATCGTTACGTTTATTTTCAGGAGGAACCCTGATGCCTCTATCAATGGTAATACGCGAACGTGCGGAGATTCGGAACTCGTTTTATCCACTATCGTTCCCTCCCTGTACCTGTTCTCCTCTGTCCGTTTTCTCTGTTTATCTCTCTCGCCCTCTTCGCGCGTTTGGATCTCCCATCTGGATTTACATAGATCCCGGGTCGGACTGAAGATTACACATCCGGATACGTCGGACTTTGTCGGCTTGCGTATGAGGGCAAAACCAAAAATTCACATGCTCTCAAACGTAGTGTTCGAGCGCATCGCGCGACTTAAGTGGAATACATTATTAAATCAGTATATGCGAACTATTAAAGAATATTCGCGACTGGTTTTAGATATGTGACCTGATCTGAAAAGAAATGATAGAAACAAATTATAAATAAAAATGAAAGATATGTGTTCTCATATAGGAGTAAAAATCGATATAGATAAATTTTTTATATATTTTTCATAAAATTTAACTATTGTGATTTTTATTGATATATCTTCTTAAATGCTTTATTCGATTTCTATTCTAGATGTAAATCACAATTTATTAACTACATTATTTTATCTGAACATATGCATTTTTTGAGAAATTTTATTTTCTTACAAATTTTTTATATTTAAAAAAAATTTGATCTACATAAAGCTTGTTAGGATAAACATAGCAAAAAACATAGAAGAAAATACATTGCTTACTCTCAACAACATTGTTTTGTTATATCTATAGAGTTAATTATAGCCATCATAAACGTGAGATTTAAGTTCATTTAGAACTACAATCATGTATATCTTAAATCTTATCTAGACATATATTTTGTATCTCCTATTTTCTTCTGGAATAATTATCTTCAGTATCGATCTGTAACATCTTTGCGTGCCGATCTTTATTTTTCATTTTTACTCGGTTTATCAGAAATCAGATTAGATTGCTATGTAAGGGAAGGAGTGTGCTCATTATTTTTCATTTTAGTTCATCGTAAATCGGGCTATATTAACATGATTTGTAATGATTTATAACCTCAATTTAATCTTTAATGGTTTGCGGTGCACTTGAAAGATTACTTTACGAAATACGACACTAATTTAAATACTTTTGCTAAAAGTGTCGTTTTTTTAATTTTATTCAAATAATATTAAACATATCATAGGTTTTCTGACATGTTTCGTAAAGTCATAGTGAAATAATAAATTAATTGATAGCACTATAAAATAGCATGTAGACAGACATAACAGCAAATAATAAAGTTTTATTTTTTAGTTACTTTTAATTAAGTATTACTTTGATAAAAATTTTACATTTTTATTTAGTGTATTTATGTTATTTAAAAAGATAATGCTAGATAATGCTAATTAATACATAATTAATTAATTAGACTAACATATAAATAATAAGATGTAAAAAATCTTAAAGCGAAAGTTTGATTGTTTACTTGCATTTTTACTACACAAAAATTGACTTCAAATTTATTAATTCTGCCATTACTTATAAAGAGACTGTGATTTGTATTATATCCTGATAATTATATTATTAAAATAATTTAGTTAAATATATCAGCACTTAAAAGAAAAGTTAATTTAAATTTTACGCAGATTATAAATACATTCTTAATACTCATAAATATATATATACTTATGAAAGCTAGATTAGAATCTGATGCATAGTTAGGAAACTATAAAGAACTTTATCTTGCAATTTCGTGTTATATTTGAAAATTTTACAATTGATTTTAAATATACTTAAATATATTAAATGCATTACTTTATTAGTTTAATTTGTGTGTGTGTGTGTGTGTGTGTGTGTGTGTGTGTGTGTGTGTGTGTGTGTGTGTGTGTGTGTGTGTGTGTGTGTAGCAAAACTTGAACAAATATTTAAATTGTTTGAATATTTGAAATATTTGGAAAAATGGAATAATTATTATCCTTTTTGTACAAATCATTTCATATTTTGTTTGCATTATTTTATTGATAGATATTTTTTCTTAATAATTTTTAATACAAATTTTTGAATTATGTCTATTTATCAAATCAATATCTTTTCAATAATAAAATATCAACTTTTTGGTTTTAAGTAACGATTTTTGATTTAGAAAATTGTAAGTGAAAAGTTCATATCTTTCTGTAAAATAATTTTAGGTCAGCTAAATTTATTTTAACTATATAGATATAGATCATATTATATAAAAAAATGACATTTGATTATTAAAATATCTACATGCATTAAATACTAGCTGTCGCTTTCAGCTCTTTTAAACGAGATCTTGTTAATATATTAGAATTGACATTCATAAGTTTTTGATTTAATAACTTCTCCTGATTTAATAATTTATTTTATAATGAAATTTATGAAAATGTAGCAGATATTAATGAATATATGATAATTTTTTTGCATACAGAAATATAAATCTTTTTTTATGAAGAAAAAAGAAACTTAATTCAAAGTAAAGATCGTACATTGAGTATTACATCTCGCATCAGTTTCATATAATATTGTAAATTATGTATATAAATGCTATTTTTATAGCTGCAAAAACTTGATGGCAATAAAATATTATTTATTAATCAATATATTATAATTAATTTAAATTTGTCATATTTATTTGTTAACAAAAGTAAATTATCAAAGAAATACATTAGATAATAACAAGTTACATATGATATAAAAAAAATTACTTACGCAATTTTCTTATACCGTCTTATATCATTTATAACTTTATATGTGTGAAACGATTAATATTTATACGATTATATGTGATGTGATTTATTCTTCGTAAAATTGTCGAATTTATTTACTGCAATAGGAATTGTATTTTGTCTGTTAAACAAGATTAAGAGACCATTTTACTACACAGTTGTATTTTTAAATGAGCAGCGGTAATCAGCGATGCATGAGGGTACTCGTTGTATTGACAAACATGCACAATGTACCTGATCTTGTAAACGACTATTTGTCGCGGAGCAATTTCGCAATTGAAAGATCTTATTTATTTCTTTCTTTGACAAAATTAGGTTTAATGAAGCTTGATCTATGAATATGCGCGCACGAGTGGACTTTAGTATAATTAATATAGCTTGTTATATCAATAAAAAAGGATGCAGTCATACAACAAATAATAAAGGAATTTTTTAAGAGAAAAATGAATATACGTTTGAAAATCGAATGTATTTCTGATAATGTGTCGACCGTTTCAATGCATCTGCCAAATGCAAGCATTTCATTCAAGTTGCAACGATGCAGTTATTCAATGATGTATTTATGAAATGGTGTATTTATTAAATTTGTGTAGAACAACAGAAAAATAGGATTTCAAGTTTCGAAATGTGGTAACGCCAATATTATGTAGCAAACGTGTAAAAGAAAAAGATATAATCGGATTAGCTTAAAGCTGCTCTTTGAAAGTAGAGAGCTCGTGTAATAAAAAAAAGAAGTAAAATCATGAAAGAATTATAAGCGGCTGGATACAGTGTGAACTATTAACAATTCATTTATCGCGACTCTCCGGATTTCGACTGTTTCCGAAAATCCGATAGAATCAAGTATCTGGCATGAAATTGAACATGCAAGTGTCACATGGGACAACATCGATTCTGTTAGGCGAGAGAAATACTTGAGATACACATTAAATTCCAGATTATAGCGGCGTGATGATGCACGTACCATGCTATAAACTGTTGCTAACTTACTTCGTATCATCACGCGTAGTTTCGTAAGTATACTACCTCGTTTCGAAAATTTTCTTTGAAGTAGTAATTGGCTTGCTTATTAATGGCCTCTTAGAAGTTTCTAAGCTTGATGAGCGGGCCGTCTATAAAGCTGAGCTTAATGAAAGGAATTTTGTTATATACTGTACAAACAATCTTGTCGTTCTCACAATAACGTTTACTTTATTAATAAATTTCACCGCCAAGTATTTTAAAGACCGATGTAAAGAAACTAAAATTGTTACATGGATCTATATCATACAATACAATTATGAGTTATCAGATATTATTATATATCTATAACTGAAATTATTTTCCGGAATATAAAGAGAAATCAATTTGCTCATTCGCTTGCGTTTCGAATTGTCGGAACTATTATATTATAATCGTATAAACGACTTGAGTCCTTCCGACTGACTTCCTATAAGAATTATTTGATAAATGTCTAATCGCACCCCAAATTTTATCGCGGCGCAACGATATGATGGCGTACGATGATTTCGAATGAGTCCTTTTCTTTCAAAATCGAGAGCACACGAGAACATTGTAGAATTATAAAGCGCCAAGCTTAGTCCTCGCTTGACCCGCTTAACTCGCGCTATTCACTGCCAAGTTTCTCGAGTACTTTGCAAACTTCGGCGCTCACGTAGGTGGGCTATAAGTATAAGTATTAGTAAGTAAAAATATGTATACCGCCGTTTATACGCAGAGCGTTCGCGCGATAGCGTGATACTTAAGTCGAGGACGTTCACTTGTTACAGATTTACCCAGGTTTGGCAAACCGTTGAACAATCTCACAGTGTCGGTGGGTCGCGAAGCCATTTTCACCTGCATCGTCGAGGATCTCGGACCATACAAGGTGAGACGCAACATCATAGTCCCGGCCATCCTATTTCCACGCACGGTTGCAGCCATACATTTCGCTGTGCTGCTGTTGCAATTGCACGCTGCGTTGCGCGTGCTAATGTCTCCCCCTATGATTATACTGATTTTAAGCGACCGAGCAAATTTCATCAGACACCCGTGACAAATTATAAAATCTGATATTACTTGTCAAACAATCTCTTTTTTAAATATAATAATAATAAATATAACAAGATTTTGGTAAAATTTTTATCATTTTGAGTTTATAATAATTCTATCACGTATGTTAATTTTTTATTTCAAATCATTTTCATTAATTTCACTTTTAAAAAAGGACAATTACAAATTTTCAATAAATTTCACGCAATTTGTGCCATTAATTGTGAGTTTAATACGAGCGGTTTTCATTTCCCTCGTTTGGCCGGCTCTGTAAATATAAGATGAAAATCAGATAGCGAGAATTTGCAGTAAGTTCACTATGCAAATACAGATTTTTATCTCAAAATTATGAGATCACGGTCGGTTACTTCTATGCCAACACATAGATACGTTGTAATTTGCGATTTAGAAAATTGGTACTAAGATGCTTTGAGGGGGCGGCGACGTTATTACTGAACTACGTCGGCAAAGTTCTACAGGGACGGCGAAGTTAACGAACAGTACAAATAAATTCAAAGCGAAAGATTGGAGCGCGGGGGATCACGGTGCGTATCTGAGCAACTCCATTTAAGTAGAAATAAAATCCCGCGGGGTGTGAGTTCAGCAGTTTGTTAAGAGATTCCTCCCTCTCGCCCGTCGTCTTTTGGCCAATCGTTTCCCTATCGTTTGTCTGTCTCTCCTCCTTCGTTTTCTACTTATTTTCCCATCCCTTCTCTTGGCGAGAGATCGGACGCTTCTCGTGGAAAATACCCTTTTTTGATTCTCTTTTGCTCTCTTACCAAACCGCGCTCAAACCGCGTATGGAGGAGTTATAGTTTTATAGATAGCGCCGACCTCGCGACTGTGGAAATGTTTTCGCGATAGAAATGCGCGAAATTGTTTTATGGCATGCAGGAATGTGTGCGTATGTATGTGTGTTTGTATGTATGTGTGTATAAACGTTCGTGCACGTTCGAACGGAATCGATGCATTATCCTTACGCGGTTGGTCAACGGCACCTCTGCGGAAATGAAAACGGCGAGTCACGTTGGCCGCCCCGATATTCGAAAAGCGTTCGACGAAAATAATAAAAAGCGCGTGCCACTTTGCTTGGACGGGACACAAAGGGACGCTTTCGATAATCGATGCCGACGATGGTCGCCGCGGAATTAACGCTTTTTAGCGTATCACATAGCAGTCGCATAGGACGCGACTATAACCGATATCGCATGTTGGTTCTTTGCATTGGCGATATCACAAACCTTTCGCATCACTAATAATAAGTTATTAATTTCCTCTGATAAAACATACGATTAAGTGAAACGTGTACCCGTAGTTCTATCGTTTCGACAAAAAAAGAAAGAAGAGATAGAAACGGAAGAGAGATAGAAACGGAAGAGAGATAGAAACGGAAATATCTTTAAATAGTAACGACGCGAAGAGAGCGTAGTGCAATGACGCTGCTGACATCGAGTAGTTTATTTATATTTCAAGCAGCAACATGAGTAATGGTAGATTTTATGTATAGTGACTTCTGAGAGAGGGAAGGAACACCTCAGATATTCTCCGGTGCATTGAAATAATAAAGCGTCTTATTACGACTCGCAAGGTGTTACGACTCGCGCCGTAATACACGTAGTGACGATGGCACAAATTCTGTTAATTAGCAACAAACATGTCAGTTATATGTCATATCTTATATCTCTTCGTATTATTGTCGTTCTAATTGTCGTTATTTATGCACTACGTTTTCGATATCAGCTAAAATGAATAAATTAACTTAGGAATTTAGAAATGGAAAATATTTGGTTTTTTTAAATACAAGATAAAAAAAATATAAAGGAAAGATATAAATAATTAAAGTATATATATTTTTAATCATTTGGTATTATATTTGTTAAATTAATTTATTAAATTATATTTGTTATACTTATTAAATTAATTTATTAAATGATTGTGCTATTTTACATAAAACTATAAAGTAAGAATTAAATCTTGACATATTATACAAATATAGTTGACTAGTTGATTATAATTAAAAAAATCGCCGGAAACTTTTTATTCAGACTTGACCAGGATTAATTATGCACATAACTTGTCAGTGATCCATTATAATAAATTTTGCTGTAACTTACTATGCAGCCTATGTGGTATAAGTTATTGAGCACTCTAATTTTATATTCTTTGTTTAAATAGTATTAATTTATGTAAAATATCTTAGACATCTTAAAATGAAAGATCTAAATTAATATGTTGAATACTAAAGTAAATAAATCTGCAGCTTGTGTTTAAATGTATTTTTAAACATATTTTAATACGTTATATCTGATTTAATTTTTCGTTAAAAAATCATAAATTTTGTTGAAAAGATATCTCTGCAGTCGATTAGTATACATATATTCTCTTTCTTTACGTATTTTATAATTTTATTATAATTTATACATATTTTATAATTTAAAAAAATTAAAAAATTAGAATGTCAGTTACTTTATTAATAAATGTTTTAAAAATTTAACAAGATAAATTTTTATTATCCTTTTTCCACAAGAAATAATATATTTTTGCCGAAATCTTATCACAGAATAGAGCTCATCTGACGTGCTTGCAGCTATAACATTTTCATTTCTACCGCGCCTTATGAAGTGCGGAAATAAGCGTGCTTCAGGAATAAAACGATTTATGTATTATCCCGACGCTCCGGCAAATTTTAAAATTTCATTAAAGGGCCGAAATTATTTCCTGCGGAAGTGGGAACAGTAAGGAAAGGAGGCACCCCAGCGAAGTATTTTTACTGCCCTAAACCTAATTGAAGCTGAGTCCTTGAAACTCGTTGAGTTTCATGAAGATTAGCGCTTGGAAATTTTTCTTCCTTTAAATAATCATGATTTCAGCATAATTATGTTAACGTGTACATTTTTTATTCCGTTATTCTGTACGTATATTATTTTGTGTGTGTGCGTGCGTGCGTGCGTGTGTATATGTAATATATTTGTGCGATGTAATGTACGAAATGGCATTTGAACAGAACGCAGTTCAAAATATGAAAATTATTCAAAATATGAAAATTATTGACTTGTTTGCATCCGGAAAAAATTTTTGAAATTTATTGCCTTCTAAAAATTATGTTATGTTGCATTAATCTAAAAAAAAAATACGTTGAAATATTGTGCCAAGGTAATCTGTATATTTCATAATTTTCTATATAATTTCTTTGTTGCATAATTTTAGTCTCAAACGCCATGTTTATATCTATTGGCAAAAATGTCCATATGTTTTATTGTGAGTGTTGCAACTGCCCAATCAGATTACGGGTTTGATCTCACAAGAGCCAACCGAGGCTGCCAAATAGTTATACACCGTCATGTGCCATCTACGCTGTGAACAAATCTCATTTTCCAGACAAAATTTTATTTTCTTCAAAATTGGATGTCGAAAATAAGCATAATTTTCTTATATTCGCATTAGATACAATTACGTATCTATAAGTAATGTAAATATATGAATTACGTAGGATTAATAAAAAAAAGTATAAGATCGAATTTGAATAGTGTTTCGAAATTTTGAACTTTAATCAAAAATCTATAATGTCCTCAGTTTCCGTTTTCCATTATAATAAGACGTCAAACTTGGCGTGACCTTATACGGCTGTTTCGCGTTGAGTAATGCAAAGCTTACGACTAATATTCTCCCGAGGGAGCAAACTCTCGAAATCATTACGGCCTGTTGCAAACGTATTGTGTACTTCCTTGCTGTAGCATTCAGCAAATTGCGCATCCATGAGAGGCACGGTAACGCAGAATATTCCACAATCCCTTGACGATCCTTGATTACTCGGTGGTCCTTACCGACGCGCGATTTCCCGCACATATCTAACGTCGGCTCTAATGTGACGGACTTTGGATCAAGGTGCTTAACATTTGGAGAATGCTGGCATATCTAACGTCTCTCTCGCGGTCAATAGACGGAGCGACAAAGCCAACGCTGATGCCAACACAGGGGAGCCGTGTTCATGCTCGCCTCTGTGATTGTTCGTGCAAACAAACCGCAGTATTAATTATTCGCGATGCCGATGCAGCGGTTGCATTGAACGGGGCAGCAGCCTAGGCCGGATATCCTACGAAGAAGCCGATGCTACAGGAGTTACGATCTTGTCGACGATAATTTCTGAATCCCGGGAGAAAGGATACTACGGCGCTACGGGTCGGCTGAGATTTCCTTTCGAGAGTAACGACACGTCAATGGTCGCCACAGTTGCCGCTTCTATTTTGCTAGTCCTCTTCTTTTGCCAGTTCTGTTTTCTCTGATACATGTGTACAAACATTTTACCTCTAAAATATTACAGTGCATCTCGATATTGGGGCGCCCACCGAATCGCAATCCGTTAGTCTTACAATTGTGTCAATACATATAGCAAAGCATTTCCAAATTTCTACCGTATACGCAAGTAAAATGCAATATCGGGACTTATAAATCGCGCACGTCCCATGTTCCTCGTGGATCTTGATTTGGTTTATGTTCTTTGTATCTCTAGTCTCTGTGTGTATGACAATTTTTTGATAATTTGGATTAAACTATTGATTATTATTTTATTGATTTTAGTCATGATATGTCTGCATTTTTGGAGTATTCGAATTTAATTTTCGAGATTTTTCACCTCGTCCACTTGTTCTTCAAACTTTATACCCGCATTATTCAGATATATTTGCATTATTTTTCAATGATTTTATGTAATCAGTTTTGGTCACTATCGCTTTTCTTGCAATAGATTTTTGAAACATTGAACGAGTCAATTTGCACTAAACTTGCTTGCGCGAGCTAAGAATTCCATATGCCGAATAGCTAGTGTGATTGTCTAATGACGAGTTAATCCCACGCGAAAGCGAGAATGACCAAAATGGAATTCCAGTTACGGTTTAATCACCTCTCTCTTACCTGTTATCTTCCCTTGCTTCTCTGTCTTACCGCATCCCCAAACGATCCTGCATTCCCTCGGTTTGATACTCTCTGCTGCACGAAGGCGAGCCGCTGATATTAATATCGCGAGAGCACTAATTGTTCTAGCCAAATACGTAGTATTCGCGGAGTGAGATCAGAGATGCACTTTGCGTTACATGCACGTTGTGTGTTGCGCCATCGATCGAGGAAACCATTATATTTGGAGTAGATTATAAGTGGGCGAGATCGGAAACGCGTTTCCTTCCGTTTACGAATACTGGTCTGAGATGCAAATTTGAATTTACCCTTCGATTCAGGAACATCGTCGATGCGCTATTATCACGATGCTTGGAATATTCGCTATGTATAAGAGTACGTTACATAAAAGTACAATAAAGTCGACGCGCCTATAATACGCGCTTAATCGACTTGGCATACCGAAATATATAATGTCCGTTAGTATAATATCCGTTGGATCGGATGCTAAATATTTCGATACGGAATTTATGTTTTCATTAATATTTTATTTAGGAGTATTGGCAACAAAAGAAGGCTACGGCATTTGCGAATATATTAAATTCGCTTGATAATATGGTAAATCTATTGAAATATTTAACAAATTAATTTTTTAATATTGCACTCTTCCTTTACGATTCAAAAAAATTAAGTTTTTTAGGAAAAATTATTTTTTAACTTGACAGAAAATTATTTAAATTATTAAATCAAATAATATTGAGAAAAAAGTATATTTTTAACATAATCATTTTTGTTTCAACTCTTAAAAAATCATTTTTTTTAGTTGAGACGATTTTTTTAGTTAAATTAGTTTACTATTGATGATTGACAGGATAATGTTTATCTAACTTATTTATGATAATAACTCGAAAATCACATTTTTTGAATTGTGTCTGTTTTTAAGTAAAGATGCGATATCTAACGTGAAATACGAATACGTATTTTGTAGAACTAGATTAAAATGCTAGCATAACAAAATAGTGCCATTAGGTACTTGTCTTGATATCGCGAATGTCGCAGAATCTTGTCATAGATTATGAGAGGGAAACGTATATGGCTAATATTCTGTAGAATACAGTACATTTGAAAGTCTCACTTATCTCTGCAATAGTCGTAGACGAAATCGAAAAAGACGGCGGCACTTTCTTCTTGGCTCTCGCCAACAGATGATGGCACTTGTAAAGTTCAAATCTCGTGTATAGCTGTTTCAGAAAGAGGTCGTACTTTTATACGATCGGTCATCTAAGATACTGTTTCAAATATCTCATGATATAACTATTATGTAATATAGCTTTTGTTTCCTGTATTGAAAGTAGGATGTTCTTCGTATCAAGCAATTACATTATATGTAATAACAACATATCCTTGAGCATATTCAGTTTCTCAAAAAGATAAATAACAGCGCGTTACCATTAAATGACATATGATAAGCAATAAAATTGATAACAAATATTTAAATAATAATATTAAATAATATTTTTTTACTTTTTAATTATTTATTTTTTATTTTAGATATCAAACTCTTCTTTAATTCTTATGTTTTTTTTGCCAATTTAGCGTTAGTTGGATTTTTAAGTTATTTTTACGTTGTTTTCTTTCTTTGGAAATTGCTTCATCGATTTCTTAAGATTCGTCATCCTGCCACCACATTGCATCAACCTGTTTGTATCCGTAGGCCCTTTCTATTTTGAAAACAACTTTTTATTATTTCATGCTATTATGAATATTGATGTAGACAGCATGTCGAAAATGACAGAAATATTTATAAATAAAATAATTCATAAATGAATTAAACATTTTTGAGTTCTCGAAGTAGACATAATTAATTTTTTACTCGATTGCGCAAAAAGAAAGAGATCGTACTAAATATAAAAAATGTCTCTGGAGAAGTTAAAATATTAATAATATCAAACAAAAATATACTTCACGAAATAGGTTTTCAGGTCTGCTGAGATCCGTTTTTAGGTCTCGATAACTTTTTTCGGCACCTGCTTCGGATTACGTCGAAAGAACTTCGGGTTACATCGAGAAAGATTTTTGATGCTTCAGTCAAACGAAGCGGACACTAGCAATCCTCTGCTAATAGGCTCATGCATCGTTGAACATGCTCAACAAGATTGGCAGTACTTATTACGACGGAATAATATTATCGATGCGAAATATTTGAAGAAACTCGCGCTATCAATTCGCCCTCTTTTTCATCTTTCCTCCCCACTTCGCTCCCATCTCCTGTGAGTGCATGTGATAGGATATGCGCTTCAATTTCATTCGGTATTGCTGGGCTCTCTCACATGCATTACGATGCAGCAGTCGCTGCAACAGCAGCAACGGCGACTGCAGCTTGTAATCTAGGAGCGGAGAACCGTGAGAATCGAAGGGTGAAGATGAAGCGCGGAAGTAGTCAAGGAAAGTGGGGTATCGTTTCCTCGACGCAAATATCTATATACACGGAGTTTCTGCACACGCGCCTGCACACGTGCAAAGCAGTCGCTGCTTGTACGAAAACAGCTGGCTACGGAAGGAAGCTTACCCCATTTCCGACCTTTCATCCCGCTTACTGTTTTTCCCTGCCTCTCTCACTTTTGGCTGTGCCACGGCGAATCTCCGTGCCACTCTTGTCCCCGAATACGCCGATTTGAAACGGCTATGCTGTCGTAAAACCACGTGCATCGCGGCCATCGCACGGAGTTAATTGAACTTTATCACGTCAAACGATTCGGCTCGGCAAAATTACTTCACAGTTGTTTAGTTTCGAATCGCGTGGATGAACGATGGAATCGATTGAGTGTGGTCTACTATCAATAGCGTATATTCATCTGCGGCGGATGCAGCTTTTCTGCCATTTTATTGCATAACTGTTGTGAGTTTTTAAAGATCGTAAAAAACCTCGGTCCTCTCCAAAGTTGGCTTAATTGAGGTAGAAAAAAAATACTGCGATATTCCTTTATTACTTCGTATCGAGTTCGAATTATAATGAGATCGAATTATTATTATTGAAATTAATAAAAAAATTCAGAGTATCTCTAACATACATGTTTGAAATCATATAAATGATAAAAACAATAATTGATATTTTTTTCTTTCTCAGGGATCAATAATTCTAAATTTTCGTGTTCACAATTTTATATGTCACAATTTTATATGTAACTATTATATTAAGCACAATAGGTTTATTTCCTTTTGCATGACGTTACAAATTCTAAAAGATAAGTAATAACATGTTTTTGTTTTGCGTTTTAAAAATAGCAGTCACACGAAACATAAAAATGGCAAAGTGACAGCTTTTCCTTTTATACATTGAAATGAAACGCCAATTGTCTCATACATAATTCATTCTAAAGGAACTTTATTGGAATTTTATCATTTATTTTTTATTTTAACAAGCTGTTTATTTAACTAATATTCTTATCTAATAATATATAAATTTTTGAAATATATAAGTATAAAATTAGTAAACAAATATTACTGATTATTAACTGCAAATAAAGTTACCTAGTTGCTAAAAACTCAATCTTAGCAATGACATTTCGTAATAATTGCATTCTTTTGAAATATTTATTAGATATTATTATGCTAGTTAAAAAATATTTGCGAGCGTGAATAATAATCCATTTAACGTTACATAAAATGTTTTTTAGGAATGTATTATAGTCTTATTTAGAATTAAAATAAAATAACTCAATAATATTGAAAACATGTCTCGAGCACATTTCATGTGCAACAAAAAGCAGATATTGGATTACAAACAAAATAAACTGTATTAATAATAGTAAGTGCGCATATATTGTTATCGGCTAAAAAGGAAATCCTGTATATCATAAATTTGATATGCTATCGTATCAGTATCTCAAGATGAGTTAGCTATGGAGACAATTCGTATTATTATAACTTCACCGGAAATTATGTTCCCGAGGCTTAAAAGATTAGGGAAGATTCGTGTGAAGGATAAATCTCTGACAGGATGCGTGCGTGCAATGTTTCACTGGTCGAATTACGCAGCAGGAGTAATGAGCGAAGAAACTGCAAGATAAATATCTATGAAGAATATTGGGCAATGCATGGCTGGTAGAATAAAAAATGATCGTCTAATCTTTATTACTTCACGTTGTGATGAAAAAGTAACAAAAAAGAAATGTAGATATGGATATCGTAAGTTTCATATCTTACGCTGTTACATGCACATAATGAACAAAGTTAAGAATCAAATAACAGTCAGAATATGTTAGCTAGCCGTAAGTAACCAAAATTGTAATCCAACTAAGTAAATGAGACAGAAGCATAAATTTCAGTTAATATAATGAATTTTCCGGAAAAATAACAGAGGGAGGGAGGGTATTTAGAACATATTCAGAAAGACGGAGGTTCATTAGCTCGCTATTTAAAATTTGCCTGTGAATGTAAGGAAACTCAGAGAGAATAAATTACTCTGTCAGATTGGTTCATTCTATACGTCATAATCGCTTGATTAATGATTCCTCCATTAACTATACCGCGTCGCATACGTAAAATATGGTTATCGGTCGACGAAATAAACGGCATTGCCATGAGCAAATTGTAACATCATCCGCAGCTCACCGCGCCGAGCTTCCGCATTAAGGAACTTCGCAATTTTTCTGACGTTCCCAAATGAATGCATTCTCCGACTTCATCATAAGGAGGATTAACGGTACCGTTTGGAATTGCAGCTCACATTAATTTATCGTCACTCTGAGGGTAGCCGTAGATTCGCTAGGAAAATCGATAAAGCGCGAAATAATAGTGAATTGTAGTATCTGTTGACGCATTTGCAGAAATACTTTGTCAGTTATCATTATAAAAGCTTCATTATCTTTATAAAAGCTTTTTGACAAGAAAATTCAAGCTTATCATAAATCTAGTTTATTATTTAAATTTGTATCTTAATATTAAATATTGTTTCAAATTTAGGAAATCAGAAATATATTTCTTATAAGATATTTTGTTAAAAATTAAAAACACCATCTGAAAAAGTTTGATATGCTAATTATGAATTAATAAATATTATTTATTTATATAAAATCTATTTAATTTATCATAATTAATTGAGTTTTATATTAAACAATTTTAGCAGTTAAACAATTTTAATTTTGGAAAATAAGAAATTTTTAGACGATCGATTAAGATATAAAAGAGGAAGAAGGAGATTGCAAAAGATAATATTTATAAATTTTATTTTAGAATGCTTTATTATGTACGTGTATGGATTTATCTTTTTGCATTATAACATTACTTGGTCTTTTCTTTTGAACGTAACGCCTTGGTGAAAATTCTTTCCATTTGTCTCATTATAATAATCCGTATGTTAATGCGCGATCCATCGGTTGCTTCTAACGAAGGCAAATATCTGAAACTCTTCTACCATTTATTTTCTGTCTCTTCTTGGATGCGAGGTGCGTCATACCGGCGGCATATCTTTACGAAACATATGCAACTGTACTAGAAAATAAACCCGGGCTGAAGCGTAGTGAGCTCGAAAAATGCGAAATGACATTGGCTGGGATGGCGCGGTAGGGACTTTGAGACGAAGGTATGACATTTTCGTAAGCTTCTCGTCGCACGGCGCGTCGGAGTCGCGGGTGACATTTTGTGGGTGAAATGGCAAGACAACGAGCCGGCGAGTAAAGTAAAATGTCATTGTCGCGACTTGTCACACGCTTATTGGGAGATCCCATGCAGAAGGGAGCGAACGGGTGAAAGTTCGCTAGGAACACGAAACATGAAGAACGCAACTGAAACATTAAGCAGAGGTTCGATAATTACCCAGGTACGTCTAATGAATTATTGATCATTACTATTAGTAGCAGTCCTGGAAGTTACGATCAGGTACGAATTTCAAAATGGAAAATGTGTAAAGCTAATTACATAAAGAATAATCAGTATAATTTGCCGCCAAATACGTTTTAATGCGATTTACTTCGACACATTTGAATTGAAAAATAAAGATTAATAAGATCTTAAAATCAGTTCTAGAAATAAAAGAATTCTATTATATGTAGTAGTATTATATTATAATGTTGCTGATCCAGTTTATATTATTAATCATACTTGGAATTATATAAATGCAAATCACGTGTTACAAGAACTTTTGTTATGTCATATTGATCATCAACGCTAGCTTAAATTAAATTTATGTTTAAAGAAATTTTAGAAATATATTATGATTTTATTTTATTTTTATATAATTTCTTCTCTTCTTCTTTTTCTCTCTTTTTTTCTTATTTTATTGTAATATTTTAGATAATTTTTATCAAAATTTTGCAACAATTAGATGAATAAAAACAACATTCAAATAATCTTTGAAAATACGCAATTAATGATTTTGCTTAATTGATACGATTGCAATGGACACTTGCATTCCATCATCATTTATATTTTTTCTCCGTCTATAATAATAAATGGAGAAAAAATATAAATAATGATGAAATGTAAACACTTCTATTAAATAAGAATCATCTATTCAAATTAATTTTGGCCGTTAAAATAAGAGAAAAAACATAATATACAGTTTTTATCTAGAAAAACTTGATTATATTTTATGCAATTAAACCTCGTTTTAATGAATATGAAATAAGTCAACAGCGAACGCACTATTAACCACGCTAGCAGTAATTGCCGTCTCCTTGTAAAATTTTACGCGTCAGTGTCGTATTCCAACTCGTCTACGCGAGACAAATTAAGAGAAAACCAAATGGTCCACTAGCAGTACCGGTTTTTTTTCTGCTTATACATCATTAAACTAGAATAGCGCCAGAGAAATGTCATGCACGGCATGCGTTTCAAAGAAAACATGTTGATTTACATATGCATATATTTCATTAGCTCTCGTAGTTTCTATAAAAGGAAATCAACATGACATCTTATTCATAAATACTTATTAAGTAATTTTTACCACTTTCAATTTTTGTTTTTATATAAAAATATATATAATTATATATAATTATCTGCAATAATAAAAAATCTTTCATAGTGCTTATAATTTTGTTAAATGAATTATATTTTAAGTAGGACATTTTAGTATTGTTATTTATTGGACACTTTTTAAACGCAGGGTAATATTCCTCGAGGAATAACAACTCGCATGACATTACAACTTTTATAAATATTTTTTATGTTGGATCTTTATAAGGTAATTTCACGTATTATATGCCACATTATTCTCTTTCATGCTATTTTAAAACAATATTTCAATAAATGAAATAAATAATGTACTTATCACATCAAATTTGAAATTTACAAAGACATAGCATTGTACTATATACTGCGCATACAATATATTGTACTGTGGATATTGTATTATCGAAAAAAATGTCTTGCCCTGTCTCACTTAACTAGAATATTATTCGCGGAGTTTTTATTTCGACCGCAAAACCCGATCTGGTTCATAATTCTGAGTACAGTCGTCGCACTACAAAGGCGCAAAAAAAGTGTCAGTTACAACGAAATTCCATTAGCGTCAGTTTTCACCGCTTTTAAGTATTTCCTTTGAATTTCTCTTGTGCTAAACCGCTCGACTGCAGTGCTTGTGCGGCGAGTTTACGTTCAAAGCAAAACGGAATAAGAGCGGATATATTTTTATGTCTACCCGACTTTCCGCTACACGATGCAGCTTCCCACGCGCAGCGTACACGATTACAAATTATTAGACGCTTAACGTTTCGCTATAGAGTCAGGGCCCAGAAGAATGCTCGCGTGGACTTGGACATTAATGCTTTCGTCTGGCAAAGACAGACCACACGACGTATCAGCTAATACAAACTCAACTGGCCATTTCTTCAGTAGTATGTCATGCGGCTTCCCTTTTCTGGTCAAAAGAGAAAACAACGGAAAGACATGTGCACGAATTTCTTGGATTTCTCATACGATCCTCGAAATAATTGTCGTTTTTCCAAAAAGTACATCATTTTATCACAAAATATTGCATGAATGAAACAAAAAGATTTATAAATAGATTTATTTTTATATTGTTATCATAATAACAACATAATTTTACAAATATAAAATGAAAAATATAAAAGAAAAAATGTAATAAAAAATAAAATCTGTTTTTGCAAAGAAAAAAAATTCCCATTAATAAAAATATATTTTCCAATAATGCGATTATATCATTTTGTAAATGTTTTATTTTTATGTTATTATATTTATATGTTTATTTTCATTCAATATGACTTTTTACGTATTTAATTTTATTAACTATCGCATACATATACACATGTCGATGCCATGCTGCAAGATAAGCAATATCGTGTCTGACCCAGACCAAAACTGCGATGTTCTCCACTGCGTCAACGTCGAAGCTGAAATTGGAAAGCATTTTACGACGATGAGGTCGGCAACATTGGTATGCGGCAAATATCCGGATTGACCGCGCAGTCTTCGACGTATCAAAGCAATTGACGTTACACAAGCGGTTGCACCGCGTGAATTACTAAGCGGAATCTCACTAAGGATCGTGCCGCAAGGTTGAATCTCGGTTAGAAATAAGGCAATGGACTGGAACGAGAGAGAAGGAGAGAGAGAGAGAGAGGGAGGAGAAAGAGTGAAGTAAAGAAAGAGAGAAAAAGAGACAGAAAAGTTATGGTGCAACTAAGGAAAAGAGAAGATAGAACGAAAGGAAGAGAGAAAAAGAGACAGAGGTCGAAGCGGAGAACGCCTTGACGTTCGACGATTCAATCAACGCAGCACATTGTCGACGTCGGGGGGTTGGAGGACGTCACCCGTCGGCGGATATTCTTATGGGTCGAGATATGAAAAATGATGTCTGACGGGGGAAGAGGGGGGAAGACGAAGGGAAAGAAGGCAGGGAAGAGTACGCGTTCTAGGACGTTTTCTACCGAGGGATGTTTGACAGAAATCTTGGCGCTAGCCCGCAAGCGTGTTGCGGCGCCGTGAATTCGTATAAAGGGCGCATAAGCAGTGAACGTGTATTAGATACACCAGCTGGCGAGACAACCGAACGTGAAATTGGTTTGGTTTTATTTCGGCCAATTCTCTTTTTGATTTACCAGCGACAAGAGAGGTTTCCGTGTCGCATTCTTTTTCGATCTCCGCAGAAACTCTTCGTCTCGTTTCGTGCCGCATAATTTTGGTGATGGAGAAGTCGATAGATGAATATTAGAATATTATAGATTTGATCAAAATACTTTTACAAGTATATTATTCATTGCATTCTATAAAATATACTAAATAGAATGACACTTACCTTTATTTCTGTTTTTACTCGAATAATATTCGAATAATATTGTTTCTTTATTTAGAGAAGTTTGCATGATTTACATAGTGGACGCTAGAATTTCTCGCAATTTTACATCGTCGATCGAAACTATACAGCCACTCGTATTTTTCTAGTGAAAGGAAAACCTCGCAATCCGTGCGACACGGATAACATGTGTGCACAGTTTCTTTATGTACCGATTGTTTTTTGTCGTTCGTGGCGGACCAGCTAGCTTTTAATCGATAAATACGAGCAGGTTGTTTTTTTTTTTAATACAAGAGAACTAACGAACAGAAAACTGACAGTTTTATATATAGCATGTCCAATAATATCTGCGATATAACGACATTCTTAATTGTTTCCGTTTTAATAATAGATTCTTTAATTACGTGCCACGTGATTTTTCCTTTCTTATAAAAAGACACAATCGGACAGATACGTATAAAATGTCCTGTCAACATCGCTTTGCGATAACTTATCAGCTTCGGAAGTAACAAGAATACGCCGTGGGTTATTACTGACCTACTTAACTTAACAGCCAACAATATCGGAAGTACGTTTATTTTCAAAGCTGATAAGTTTCGATCGCTTTAGAGCAAAGTAATGCAATCTACGACGAAAGGACTGTTTGTTTTGAATAATGAAGAAGTTCAGAATTTAGTACAAAACTGCAAATTTGTTGTAAACAAGCAAAGGCTTTCGAGTTATAGGAGGATAACTTAAGTACTCAACTTATGATGAATACTTGGTTCAAGGTATCGAGCGCTTTTAATAGAGTGCGGCAAGTTAAACTAAATAGCGTCCACAAAGCGGAATGTATAATCTATTAAAATATGGTAAATCCTTCTTCATAGATACAGTCACGAAATTAATTATCCGGACAGTTCGCCATTTGCCAAATTGCAGTTAAATATCAAAGCACTTCGATTAATAGAATAAATATTTATGTAAATTATTGTTTTTTCAGGATTTTTCGCGAAAAAATTACACATACAAAAGTACTTTAAAAGTTTCCAGAATAAAAAAAACTAGAGGAATCTGAAACAAAAGTAATTGTTCGCATAATTAGTTTCGTGACTGCATATTAATATTTATTAATATTTATTAATGTATCTATTTTTTTACCAAAAAATTTATCAAATTCAGCTTTTATCAAATAGAATAAAGTTTGCGAAATAAAATCATGTTTTTTATTTATTTTTATAAATATTATGCGCTAGAAATTTTTCTTTGTTATTTCTATATGTTCATGATATTTAATCAAAGGACAATCAGATTTTTTTTAAAACAAAGTTTGTGCTATTGCGTTTCAATAATGTATTATAATTTCAAAAATATACAACCGCGTCGATTTTTGTATCCTGTTTAATTCTAAGAAGACACTCAACGGATATATGTATATTTATTACAACAACTGTAATCAGCACAGCTGTTGACAAGAGGTGCACATTTCAGTTTACATGTAAGTGGGAGGCACTTCTTATTGCACATAACTAGGTTAATGATAATGCATTAGACAAATAAGTCGTAGAACGCGAGGTTTAGGAATTACGTATCTGTCCATGGGAACACAAACGACCGAGGATAGCGTTATCTGTATTTGACATTCGTTACGATGATTGCCTTTGTAATTAGCGCGTCCGTGGTTGATGAGCGATTACAATTAACAGGGCATTCCTTGTTTAGGCAAAACCGGTTCAATCGGCTCTTGTTGGGCTCATTAATGCGATCGTGTGTTTTGTCGGTGGTTGGAGCGTTTGATTGTAAAACGTCGAACCAAAGAGAGTTTGATAGAGACAGAGTGAGTAGAGAGGTGGAGAAAGAGAGAAAGAGAGAAGAATGTACAGAGTGGGAGCACTCCCAGAGGAAAGTGTGTGGGGGGGAAGCCGCAGTGAACAATAATTATGCCGATTGTACCACTGGGAGCTAATTATCTCTCTGTACAACTTGCATCGAATTCACCCACTATTTCGTCCTCTGTCCACGGCAAACTTTGATGCTGCAGACAGATGCTTATCTTTCCGTTCTCTAATAATACAAGGGTAATAACTTGTAACCTGATCCGGTAGGATTAGATTCCTATTCGAACATTATGGTAACAGGTCTGTTTAACAATCATGTGCAAAATATATTTTGTAAAGGTAAAATATATTGCGAGTTAAAATCGTAACATGGGTTTAAATGGGTCTGCTGCATTTGTTTTTCACCGCGCATATCGTAAACATCGTTTCTGAAATAAAAGCAATTTAATAAATGACATTTTAATTAAATTAACACAATACTTTTCCGTTAATCTATATTTATTATATGATAGAATTGTCCTACAGTAAGAACTTATTGGCAAATCGTCTATTTTTCAATCTCCAGCTTTAAGTAAGTAATAATAGCTTTCAAATCACATTGACACAAAAATCTGCTGAAAATTAAATAAGAAATAAAATCTTTTCTATTATTAATTTAATTGTTAAAACTTTAAATTGCTATGATGTTAAAACTTTATTTATCAAAATTTATTTTTTAACGGCTTATAATTTCTATAATATATGCAACATGTGTTCTGCTAATATATGCTTGAAAACAATTGTAATTCTTTATTATGCATGTGTCTTTTTTTTTAATTAAAATATAAGTTATTCTCTTTAAAGCAGCTCTCCCATACATGCTATATAATTTTAAATGTAGTTAAGTACCAATATTCATACAAAATGTTCACGGTAAAATAAATTTGTAATTGTAACAAAGCAAAACAAAATTAAACGTTAATTGAATTTATCTTTCGTGTGAATACGATTATTAACTTGGGAATATTAACGCAATTTTTTTTAATAAAATAAAGCGGATTTTATATATTAAAGTCTAAAAAATGTAACGTAATTTTTAAATTTTTAAAAATTTATGAAATTTATTAAAACGTAAACTAGACATCAGAAATCAAGTGTGAACAAACACTAAATAAAAATATTAAGTTTATCAAAATATATATTATTGCAAAAATTAAAATCTTGTAGAGGAGAAGGTGATATTATGGATTCCCATTTACATCTTTGTAATAATTATTTTTTTTAATAATCATATTTAAATTTAAAACATAACTATTATATTCATTAAAATGTTATTCATGGATTCAAAGTTAAAAAAATATTTATTACTTAAGATGTTATTAATAAAAATGTGACGGCACCGCATAATGGATCAAAAAGATGATAATGTAGTCTTCTCACAAAAATAGATTTAAAAAATTGGTTTTGTTTAAAACCAGCATTTGGTCACAACATTATATATTTATAAAAAAATATTGCAGAATGTACGCATTATATATATATATATATATATATATAAACTCTTTCGCATATAAGCTGTTGTTAATATTAAAAATCTATATATAACGTAAATTAGCAATAAAGCTACAATTGATTTATCGAATAACTACTTCGAAAATTTTGAAAAGAGGCCATACACCAGCAGCACATTTAGGAAATTACATTAGCAAATTGTCATATTATTGTTTAACTCGAAATGTACACAGCCAAATAAAATGTTAAATAACGAACAAAATATTCAAATGTATATACATCCCTGTAATAATAATACGCCTAAAAAAAATGAAGAAGTATGTATAATTAAATGCTAAAATATATCTTAAAAATATTTCAAATGCTCAAAATGCTCAAAAATAAAAATATAATAAATGCCGGCTATTATGTATTAGCATATTAGCGCCA
>JANQDE010000097.1:0-36744 GCA_037157785.1 Cephalotes varians | reverse complement strand
ATAAACAACGGGCTACTAAACTAAGTTCTTAAATAATTATTAGAATTCGTCATCTTTAATAGCGAAAATATTAGATAAGGCCATGATACAACAGTCATAATATTACATTTTTCTTTATGTATATATCTAAATTTATTCCTAAACGCGAGTAATTATTTCTAAATGATAAGCAGCAGGAAATAGTTTTATTTCGTGGAAAATAGGCGAAAAGATAAGAAAAAAATGATATTGCCGCTATGAATTATAAGCTTTATATACGCGCTTTAGTTTAAACATTTTCTTTATCACATACGTCACTTTTTTTAAATTTTCAGTACGATCGTAGGTACACAACGATCGAAGAGTGAATGACGTGCGTTAGATGTTTCAACCGCGAGCGCTATATAGGCGTGATTATTTCCATACGGCTGTTCAACGGTAACTGCTGCCACGCTTAGAATTTTCCAATATTTACACACCAGAATATTCAACGTTTTCCAGCAAGCTGCTAAAAAACTTGAATAACCAATTCTTATTTTGTTGCTGTGATACGTTTAATATATTTGCCTTTAATAAACATGAATACGTGTATATATAAGCAGACCGATTTTGCGACTTAGTAATGTGACTTACTTTGTCGTATGTACATACGTTATGATATAGACAGTAAATCTCTCTTTTACATTATATGTACGTTACTAATAAATTATATATATATATATATATATATATATATATATATATATATATATATATATATCACTTGCTTCAAAAAGGAAACAATCGAAAACTTTCATTTTATTTTGTTTTATTATGTTTTCACATTAAAAAAGAAAAAACAAAATATAATTATATTATCCGTAAATAATTGAAATTTGTTTTTGACAACGCACGAATAACGTTCATGATTCACAAATATAAAAATTTTATTTGAATGCGTTGATTGTAGAATTTAAATTTATTTACCAAATTATTTCTCTTGTGATATTACTAATCAACAAAATATTTTAAAGATGCAAATGATATGTAGTGAAACATTTATTTAAGTTGTAATAAATTTTAATTGAATAATTTTTTTAAAATTTTGATTAATGTTAATCAGATGAAGATAGATATTATACTATCTTTAATCGATTAACGCCGTTAAATTAGATAAAAGCACGAGGCTTAGCTATTAAGCTACGTCGAAAATTTCACGCAATACCTTCGAGGTTGTAGTCGAAGCAGCACGTCGAATACAGTTCCCTCTCTTGGATAAGTTATTATATCGGAAAATCGCTTGGCCGCGCTCGTATCTTGTTAAAATATTTGAACACTTTCGAGCAGCACAGACGGGTAAATACGAATCACTGTCTTTTCGTTTTTCTTCGTAAGCCATCGGTCGTGAGTAATTACATGCCGTTGTATAGGTATAGTACATATCGCGTTGACGAAGGAAAAAACACTATTTTTTATTCATATCATGTACAAGGTTGCGCGCATCTAAAGATCATCTCTTTAGGCGCAACGATATTCAACGGTGTATGTGTGTAACACAGGCTACATGTTCATGGTGCCGTTGTCTCCCACATTTTTATCCTTTCTGTTTTACAAATCGCGATAACAATGCTAATAAGTAAAATTAACTCGTATTTGGAAAGCGTAATTTTAAATAATGCTCATGTAAAACGTATAAAACATTTTTGAGATACCATTTGTAGTTTTATGCCGTAGGGTGTTAGCGTGGATATATGTGTACACGTGTATAATCTAATTATTTAAAAGCACTCGTGGTAACGCGTATACGATTCTGTATCATCCAATTAGTCAAATAAATAGAACTAGTGCCGTCACAGGAAACGATACTTAACAATAATTAAGAGTACCGATAAATCTTGTTAATTCGATACAGGATGTTTTAGGATATCGTAAGGATATCGTAAAAATTATTCTGAAAATATCGGAGTATATATCGAGATCTTATCGTCGTTTCGAAATATTCGTCGCGCAGCGTTCTCCACCGTCGCTTACATCCGGCGACGATTGCGCGAGCGCACGCGAACGGAAGAGAAATCGAAGGAGAAAGGATGAGCGATCGTCCGAGGGCCAGGACATGGTACACCCTCAAGGCAAACTTGCCCGAGTCATTTTTCACCGCGAATCCGAATCGCAAAAGCGGCCGTGCCTCTCGGGAAGATATTTCGCGAAATTAAAGAACTACCCGCGGATGTACCTTCCGTACTTGTCGCAACTAAAATAGATGAGGTGAGAGAGAGGTGGTGCAACGAGTGGTTGATGAGAGGGATGGAAGAGCGAGGACGTTAAGGAGAGAATCCAAATAAGAAAAAGGATAGATATACACAGGTATCGTCTCGTGCAACCGACTGACGTAAACGAAAATAAAGAGTTGCCGCCGAGTTCTGATTTCTTCTCGCCGCTTTCAACTGGCAAACCGTTTGGTCATGGCACGTCTAATGCAGGAAACGCAACAGCGGCCGAAACATGAAGAGAAAAACGAAGTGGATGCGGAAGCGTTCCGCTGTAGTAGGTAGTTGTATCGGTCGTGGATGCGAATAAAAGGAGAATAGAAGAGAAGGAACGAGAGAATTCCGTGGCGTTTATTCAGAACGCCACCGAGACGCGCGCGCGCGCGCGGCGAGATTACACTGCGACAGGCGCAATTATATCATTACCGCGAAACGGATCGTTTGTAAAAGCGAAACGTGCCGTTCCGTTCCGCGCCGCCTCGCACCGCGCCGTTCACCGCGGTTGCATTTCGGTCATACACGAGCTTGAGTAATTGCAGCCGACGGCGGCTCACGAACGGGGTGAGGAAGGATGATGCGCTTCCATTACGCGCGCTCATAGAGCTCGTCATGCGTACGTAATAGGTGTATATGCACCGATACCACGGATGCTCTCGAAGAGAGAGAAGGAAAAAGAAAACGGAGTGTACATGCATATAGGCGTGTGCCCGGCCACGCTGCACGCGTCTCTTTTATCAACCTCGAGAGCTCTTGCATCCTCGTCTTGAACAGACAATTTACACCAACCGCTCTGCCCTCTCTCCCTTCATCGTCCGCGCTTCACCGCCGCTTTCTTCACCGCTCGCTCTGGTACACCATGGCACCTTCTTTTCCGGGTTTCTTTCTCAACGGACGTAACCACCGCTTTTCTGCTTTCGTCCTCGTTCTCGTCTTCGCCCTCGCCCTCGAGTCGCTCTCTGGAAAAACTTTCTCTCTTTTACTCATTCGTCGTTCCTCGTGAACATCTACGCCTGTCCAGCATACACGGGGCACGTGGCGGATATGCGTTGTACGCGACATCGCCTACATGTGGAAAAGCACAGAGACGAATATTGCGTGCTCTAAAACGAGTGTATTACGACTTTGGTGTAACAATGAATTCTTTTTTTTCGTTTTTTTCTTTCTAACTCTCTTTCACTACCTCTCTTTCTCCATCCCCGTTTTCTTTATGTTACGAACGTAGTTGGCAAGCTTCGAGTACATTGTCGGAAGCACTTGGGCGATGAGACGCGTTGACAGTTTCCGCAATGAGGTTGAGGCGATGGTCGGGGAAGAAGAGATGTGACGCATCGAAAGCGGAAGACTCACAACGGACATTCATAAGTAAAATCGCGTGCGACATCGTCCTAAAGAGATCTTTATCATTTTCTTTTTTACAAAGAATGAGTACGAAAAATAAGAATGCTACTTTTTTAATGAGATATCTTGACTATATCACGATGTGATTTACAAAGCGATAGGCGTGCTGTATACACTAGTTACTGTATTTCACGAATATTGGATCAGATAAAAGGATTGTGTATGCTTTTGTAGGAAATAGTAGACAGGTGAAATAGCAACTAGGTCGCACACATTATTTTCGTTGATTTGGTGTCTCAGCATGATAGCTTTACAACTTGACACTTGTAACTTTGACATATTCTTGAATGTCTTGAATGTTTGGCGAGGAATTTAAAAATTGTTTCAATTGTGGAACTCAAATTCGGATACGTATAACTATAATTCTATTTGCTCAGTTTTTTCATTATTTTCTGATATTGAAGTTTGAATAATATTTTTATAAAATAATAGTACAGAGATGTAAAAATAAAATTAAATGTAAAAATATATAAAACTTGCGTAATTAAAATATAAAAAATAAATTACTTATTACTAAAGAGAGCATATTTCTTTTTTCCGTCAAGATTAAAAATGAAAATTAAAATGTAAAGAGCTATCCTTTTGGAAAAATAAAAATCTTTAATTAATATGTATTTCTTATTTTTCCTTATCGATGCATGTACACATGTAATAAAGAAATTCTTATTTTATAGAAATGTATAATGATAGCTTTAATTCTAATTATAGCGTCAGAAGTTTCATTGATTTTACTTACTTTAAAATTTGATATAATATTATAATAAACATATATTTTATATCTTTTTTTAGTAATCGCTGATTATTGTGCTTAATGAAGTTGAAAATTTTTCTCCAAATGTTTTTTTTTTTTATTTCTCATCAGACGAAACTTGTAATGTAAATCTGTTTTACAACATGATATGATAAAATATTAATTTCGCTAACGCAACTTGCAACAGGCTAAAGTGGTACAAAGTACCTACCCAGCGTCTGTTATCACTTTGAATATGATAGTACGACGGGAAAGCCGGATATGGAATGTGCATCTCGAAAATTTAATTCCACACATATACTCGAAATATGTCTCAAAATGCTTAGCAAATATATATATATAGTTATTTTCATTTTTGATTGAAGAAGTCGCTTCGTTAAATTTTAAATGATATTTTCTTAATTATCTCTCTATTTATTTCAAATAGGAATTCATAAAGTAATAAAAATAATAATAAAAATTGTTATATTAAAAACGTGAAAGAAATATTTAGGGAATAAAAATATTTCTAGATGTTTAAAAAAATGATTTAAAAAATGTTGGTCTCGCTGATAAAAGCCAATTAAAATAGAAACTCTATTAATGTATAATAACATCTATTATTATATAATAACATTTCTACTTTTATATTTTTTTCAATATTTTCCTTTTTTATCTTTTGCAATCATTCGTCTGTCAACATGAATTAACTTACCTACTGTATATATAATAACTTATCTACTATATATATTTTATCTATATCTGTATATAACTTCCATTACGTCGCATTTTTAACAGTGATTATAATTAAATTGAAAATCTGTTTATGTTATGCATTGATTAAAAATTCGATATATAAACAAGGCATTTGGAACGATATAACGCGTTCAGCCGTGCATGCAAAGTTTTATTTGAATAAATTATTTAATTGACCTATCATTTGATTTGTGTTGCAGGTAGCGTGGCTACGAGTCGATACGCAGACGATTCTGACGATAGCGACTCATGTTATTACGAAGAATCATCGGATCGCTGTGACACATAGTGGCCATCGTGCGTGGTCTCTGCACATAAGAGAAACGCGCAAGACCGACAGCGGTTGGTACATGTGCCAGGTTAATACTGACCCGATGTCCAGCATCACTGGATTTCTCGAAGTCGTTGGTAAAGATCAAGATCTTCTAATTTCTTCTTAAAAGAATTGTCTCTTTTCACTGCATTATGTTCACATGCACATGCATTATGTTTTGAAAAAGAAACATTACGTTTGTAGAAAAAAATTAATATTATGAATGAAGAAATAATTGAAATAATGTTAAATAACACAATGTCATGTAAAACTTGTATAACGTAAGAGAGAGCACCAAATTTTATTGTTAAAATATCATGAAAAACTAAAATAATTTATTTTTACTTTATTTATTGATAATATCTTTTCTTACAGATAAAATTAATAATCAATCAAAAAGTCACTTTTATTGTATAATGTATCTATTATTTTTATAACATAATTATGTATAATGTATTGCGTAGTCTTGCGAGGGAAAAGAGGACAAGAAAACAAAAAATGAAATTACAGAGAGTAAACTAATCTATCGCAATTTAAAGTACTTCGTAAGCTATATTAATAATAAAGTTACTAATTAAAAATTATTAAATACTATTTTAAAAATTATCAATTTTTAAATAATATTATTGAATTAACTATTAATAAAGTATTACAAAAGAGAGAGATTTACTATTAAAAAACATATATAATATTTTATTATCAGAGCACAGACATATAAATTTGTTGCATGTAAAAATTACATAAATTGAATTGAATTACATAACATCAATTTTTATTTGTGTTACTAAACCAAAACATTTTATTGTTGTATTAAACAAATGACAAATTATATTGCAAGTTTTGTCGAGCAGAACGTTTCCATATCCGTTACCGAAAATATCGTGTGTCACGTACACTGAACGAATAATAATACTACGCGCAACTTTATTATGATCTGTTCGAAAAATTACAAATAATTTCCACTCTCTGTATAGATTAATATATTACGCCTGATACATCTGGTGATGTAACTCGTGCAATCTCAATGATGAGTGGCAGTGAGATGTGACGATTCGAATGTATGAACTTTGCGTAGCTATATCTGTTCGTTTATCTCGAATAAAATTTTATTGCTAAAATTTCTATCATCTTATTTATAATTTATAATTACTCTAATAAATGAAGCGTTACTCAAATACTCGTTACATGTTTTATTACGCATCATTAATTTTATTTTTATTTATCTTTTATTTATATATTTAATACAAATTTTCTGTTATAATTTTGATCATTAACTTTAGAATGATTGCAAAAGACACCACCAAATCAAGTGTTAAAGAGGATGCGATCTCAAATCCATCCAGTTTTAATGTACACATTCTTTTAGTCTTTTATTCTATATATACATAACGACGACTATTTGACATTAAATGACATTTTTATGTAATTATCAGAATGTATAGCTTTAAATTACTTATTTGGATAATTACATTTATATTCGCATCAATCAACGCTAAATATTCGAATTATTCGAATAATTAATAATACTATATGTAAATATGTAAAAGTCTTTTTTAGATAATCATTAACTAGTGTATATATGCACACTAGAATCAAAAGATTGCCATATATTGCGTACACATAATTTAAAACCGGCATTAAACTTATTGCGCGCAATTTCCAGTTTCCATAACGCCTAAAAGGCAGAAAATTGAGTAGGGAATGAGAATCTCGGAATGATTTAAGGACCGCTGCCGACAAATATTTGCGAACAAATCGTACGTTCGAGATTGCTCGTGAATTTGTAACCCGCGCCATCCAGAAAGTCCGGGATCCTTGACTAGTCCTTGCGAAACTCAACTAAGCACAGGCGGATTCAGCGTTTTCCATGTATACGTAACTCGCGATTGTCCCGCGGAACACGTCCTTTGCTGGCAGGGCGCATCCTTCTTCCCGTGACTATGCATCAACTGATCCTTCCTCGGAACTTTCTTGGCACTTGGTACCACCGTCCCCGTTACCGCCAACTTGTCAAACTTCGCCAACTACGGTCGTCTTAGCGGACACCGTAGTACCTCTAGAGAAAGCCGTGATTGCTACTACAAGACACCGATATTCAATCCTTGATTATTTGTTTCGCGGCTTCCTGGACAACATTATGTATAACATGATAATGTCCGCAAGGCTGTCACTTTAATTAAACAATTTTCCATAGAGAAATATATAATCTTTCTTCGATTACTTTACAAAAAGAAATACAAATTATTGCTTGAAATTTAATTATGAATTTTACATTATTTTTGTAGCAACTTTTTATTTTCATTTTTATTTCATAAATAATCATAGTATTTTCTTTTCAATAAAATGTTGATTAATTATAAAATAATTTTTATGAAAATAATTGCTACGTTTCGTTTTTATTTTTTAGTTAATAGTTATAGTATTTTCTTTTTAATAAAATATTACTAAAATAAAATAATTACTACGTAATATAATGTTTGCTAACAGAATAGCAAAATTATTATTGTTTTATTTAATAAATTAAGATTTTTATACAAAACAATTCTTTTTCCTTAAAGTTTCCAAAATTTTTTCATTATTATACTTATTGATTGGTTGTTATTTTTATTCGATCGGATACGGGGCTTATCTTATTTTTCTTAAATTAATGAAAGTATCTTTCCAACTTTGCTATTAATTATCGGTTAACTTGACGAAGGTCTGACACAATTCTTGACTTCTGGGGATCATTGGTCGGCTCTATCGCGCTCCGGCGCAATAGCATTCGAGAGATGAATATCGGACTGCCGGAAATTACCAAATAAATGCTGGCATTCTATACTCTTGCGGAAAGCTAATGCATCTCCATAAATACCTCAGCTAAGCTTACTGATTTATATCTCTTAACAAGCTCGCAGATAGTATCCCATTGATACATTGCAAAGCTCACGTTAACTAGAAGTTAAGTAAGACGAGTGAACGTTCATGGATGGATATCCATTTTAAAGAAAAATTGTTTAATTTCTACTCTAAAAATAATAAAAATTCTATGGAGAGAAAATATACAATAATAAAACGATGTAATAAAAACTTTTAAATGAAGAACTTTTAAATGAAGAAATTAAACTAGTAAACTTACTAAAACTTTAATATCGATCGCAGTTTATCTAGAATATCTTCTTATACGCATACACATACAAGCACATATTTGTTATTTATATATATTGATAAATATAAAACATAAATCAAATCCAAATAAAAATTTAAAATAATATTAAAATGAAAATTAAAAAAATTATTATAATTTAAAAAATTAATTTAAGTTAATGGATAATATGTATACTAACACATTTATATTATTTATATTATTTTGTATAAATGTATTATATCGATTGCAATTTATCTTGGTCCTCGTACTCGCATAAATTCGCATATGCACGCGTGCGCTTGATGTTTTTCTACGATAATAAATTTAAAGCAACGTTGCGTTGAACTTTGTTGTGAAATCTGAAATAACGTTTTGTTGAATGAGAAAATAGCTAAACAGATTAAAGATTTCACACCTCAGCGAGCCCTTTCGGGTGGCTTGCCAAGATAGAGACGCCTCTCCGCGTTACCCGCCTCGGCCCTTCGCGATCGGCCGGATTTGTGGCAGCGGGATGCAAATGTATGTAAAGTACGTACCTTCGCGCCAAAACCTTCGAGGGCGATTGTACTCTTGGCGGGCTATTAGACACCTTCCCGGCAACTCGTGCCTCTCGTTCTAATAACCGGTCGGCCTCCTCACGTCGCAAACCGCTCAGCCATCGTGTGCTGTAGAACCTCGTATAAGCGTATAGTTTAACTTCACCGCAACCCCTCGTTAAGATTCTTCTTTATCGGCCCGTCCTATCGCCGACTAAATCGCCAAGACTAGAAGAGAAAAGAAAAGAGTCGGCTATTTTGCTTTATCTTGTTTTATCGGACATTGCATTCTTCGGTAATTTGCAACGCTCGAGCAAGAAGGAACGAAAAAATGTTACAAATGACGCAAAATTATCATGATATGAATGAATTTTAGAGAATGTATTTAATTACAATGTATTAATTAATTTTGCATCTTTTGTTGATTTGTAAAACAATGTCTTTGATATAGTTTTGAAGCATGCTTTATGATTGGAATATAATGTGAATTATTGGCTTTTGTGTAATAATAATAACCGCTGCTGCTTTAGTTAAACGTGAAATAAAGGTGCAAAAGGAAAACAGAGAAGTAGGTTGTTTATTTCCTTCTTGCATTATCGAGCCGTCAGTCACGGTTTGCTCTAATTTGCATTTAGGAAGGAATAAGCTACAGGCAATGAAATTATATTTGCACGCATTTATCACGGTCTTTATTATACATTCTTGAAACTCTTACACTTGTGTTATTTGCTGAAATCGCGATATTACTTCTTCGATGGTGTGTGAGTGAAAAGTTTGTTGTAATTGTGTAAAAATTGTTTTCAACAAATCATCATGAACGGGAAGTAAAACTCGTAAAATAACGCTAAATTTACACGAAGAAAGTAACTATTCTAGAACAGTAATAACCGTAATTCTCCTTATGCCGGTATACAAACTCACACAAGCATGCAAATTGTAATAAATATTGCTTCGTTTGTACATTTTTGCGGTAATCAGCTTTGGATAATCAAATTTGTTGAAAGTTCAATTTCCGAACTTTTTTAAAAATATATAAAAATAGCGAAATGCTGAAATATGGAAATAGCAAATATTGCATATAGATTCGTTGCGCCGTTCAAAATATTGACTTGCAGAAATTTTATCATTCAGTTTGTTTTTTTATTTTGCACAATTCAATTATTGAATGCGTATTGCAGTTGACGTGCGGATCTTTGCTATGATATTTTTCTTATTGTTAATTATAAATTCTCTTTTAAATTTATAACGGATTATGGATGTTAATATGCGTCGCAACCTTTACTTTTTCAATTATGTATGTGAAATGCATGTATAAATCTAAAGCTTATCGCAATCAATCATCATTAAATTTCTTGTTTATTGCAAAGAAATTATTGGTTTGATCAACTCATCTTAGTGTGATATTATATATTCCAGCTTACGTGACCAATTAGTAGATTGTACATTTGTCCAATGAACATACGCAATTGCGTAAAGTATTTGTGAGCACAACACAAATATCTATAGCTATTTGATTTGTATCAGATTCGATAATTGGATTTAGATGTTGCAGTTATATAGAAAGAACAAACATATTCAATCATTCAAAGGAAAATAAAATCTATTTTCTTCCCTCTTTTCTGATTTGAATAATTTATATTAATCCGCAAAAACTTCAAATTTGTTTACGATTTTTAAAATAAGTGTTAAAATTATCAGAATGGAGTTTAATTAATCATTGCGTAAACTCGATTACTTATAACCTGTATACGTACATTTTTCTAAATTATTATAATTTACAAAATGAATTTTGCGTAAAACGTTACAGAGAAAGAACATATTGATTGTGCCAATATGTGATGTTGATGAAATTGCGATAGTAGCGATAGAGATTGCGATAAATAAAAGATTTAATATCACATTACTCGACATTATCTCAGATGGCAAAGGGTTGATAGTGTTTGCTGCACCTTTGAGTAACTCGACGATCGAAGATCGGCGCATATGCATCAATTTAGTATCACGTTGGTTTAAACGCTGGCTCGCTTTCGAACCGATCGAATTTTTCAAACGTTATCGGAACGTCGCAAAATATAGCGACCATTCAAAAGGACACTCGAAGATATCGGCGGTATGAAACGTGGTTGTGTACAGTCCACGCGAATAAAACGCGATTCCGTGAAAGCAAACAAAAACAACGACGCTCGTCGGTGCGCGGGCACGCGTGAAATAATAAATTCGACCCAATTGTTTTCTCGTATCAATAAATATACTATCTGCGGATACGGCGCTTTTTTTCGCCCCGTTTGCGCCCGACGCAGTCGGGGCAAAGCGCGAAATGAATTGCGCACCGGACCCGGTGATATCTCTGTGACCTGTGACGGCGCGGGCGTAGCGATGCCGGCATCGAATTGCTTTTTGCTCGATGGCCGATGCCCGCTTAATTCTTTGGAAGAATTCGCTGCCGTACGGTTGCCCCCGGTGTTTGACTGCTGTGCCGTGATTCTGTCGTCAGAGAACATTCTCGTTTCGACTGTCTCTTTGTTGGGCCGCACAAACATTATTGCGAAAATACTTTTCACTACAGACGCTGCCTAACTACTCTTGCGAATTGTCGATCTTTTTACACTTCGAAATATTTATCTTTATACTTTAAAGTATAAAATGAATTTGATTATTTAATGAATTGGATGTCGTATATCGAAACATACATTATCGTTAAAAACGAATAGGAAATTATTCAGATTTATATAATTGTCAAAAAAGTGACCGCTGTAGTTAATTTTGTTAAATATAGGCTTATCGCTAATCAAAAAAATTATTTATTTACTTTACTACCGTAAAGGGAAGCTTTGTATTTATAATAAGCCTCTCGGATTTGCGCTGTTATGCAATCGCAGCTCTTCGTCCACCCTTGTCGTCTCGTTAGCACACGAAAGCACCATTCGCGCCGGTAGCTTTTTCGCATTCGCGGAAACTTCGTCCTGGCAAACCTCTTTGCCTTCCGAACACGTCTTTCGTAACTCACAAGGGGGACGCGACGTCGGTCTCTGAGAGAAGACTATTCACGAAGGTAGCCTCTTTCGTGACCAGGAAAGAACTTAGTCCGCGTAAGCCGTGGGAAACCATTCCCGGCCAGCCGTCTTCCGGTGTACAAACTGCATGTGCGCCAGCCATATTCGGCTCTATTTCGTTTCGAAAGCAACTCGATAACGAAATTCTTCGTATTGTTGCCGCGAAAAATGTATCGCGTCGATGGCCTCTCCATTCCGGTGTGGAAAATTATTTTCGCGAAAGGTGCGCGGGTCGATCATCTGAAATGCTGGCGATATCTCGTAATAAACGTAGTTCTATATTCTATTGAAAATGTCGTTTCCGTGTGCACATGCGAGTAACCTTGTGATGCCAGCGTGAAAATTTTTGTAAGCTCAATCTATTTGAATAGATCAATGTAAAAGAGATATATGGATATAGAAGAATTTAAAAGGATTCTTAGGATTTTTGGAATTTCTTACAATTTTTTAATATATAACGATAAGAAAATATCAAGCATATATTTCGTTCACGTTTACAGAATCAGTGTTTTATTATCAGTAATATATCTTAGATACATTAAAGACAACCAAGTATGTCGTCCTAGTTAACTAAATAAATCGAAAAAAATTAATATTTCATTAAATTAAAATTAGTCCTTTTAAATAAGCGAAAACTGATAATTTTATTAATTGCTTTTTACGTGGAATGAATTTAAAAATTGAAGATAATGTAGAATTTATATGCGAGACACTTAAGATAATTAATATGCGTTACTAAGATTGTGGATTTTACATTTACATGATTTATAAAATAAAAATTGAATTGCAAAGAGACAAATTTTTAATAATTTATACTTTATAGTACCTCTTATTCTTAAATGTGTAATTATGACAATTATTCATCTTTTTAGTAACATTTTTTTCTAAAAGAGAAAAAAGAAAGAGAATAAGAAGAAAGATACATAAATTATCAAATAAAAATTCAATTAATTATTTAAATTAATGTAGTGCAAGAATATAGCTTTACTAACTAATACGACAATTACCAGATTGAGATATAATTAAAATTACATCCTTCTCTAAAGTTCTCTTTTATTAAAATCATCGCATTCCGAATACGATGATACAATTCTTCTTCTATATTTCATCTTATTTGATGAATAGATAAAGACAAATGGATAAATAACGTTTATTCAATCGTTTTATAAATACAAAACGTCCAACTGCAAGAGGAATGAGATTCCTATGAATTTTTGTCGAGATGAGCGGTATTTCTTTCTGAAATATTTTGCCGTGTTTGTCAAAACAAGAAAAAAAATTTTACAATTCCCCAGTCAGCTAGTTTATGTTTCAAATACATATATTCTTTTTACGTTTTCTATATTTACATATCATTGTGTCTTTTAGAAGAACATTTCTGTGTAAACGATTTGTGTAAAATGATCAAATTTAAACAAATTCAAATTGTTTAAAATCAGTTAAAAATCTTAATAATACAAATGAAATAAAGTAGCTCAACGTATCTGGATTAACATTTGGTTTTGATGCTTTAGTTAATTTATTTATTCAGATTAGAAGGATGGACTGTAACTCTAAATTATCTAATGTATCGTCTAAGCACAAAACAATCCGCCATATCGTATCCAACTGTCATTTACTAAACTCGGATAAAGCGAGGTGATGGATTTACTTTGCATGATATATTGGTTGCTTATGTAATTCCTTTCGTAATCCACTTACACTGTTCTCTTAGTCAGTTCAGATCCTTTATATTATTTGCGTGTGCATTAATTTATAGAATTGATAAATTGTAACTTTTTTACATTATGTAAAATTTGTAGAAGCAGCATATATATATACTCCTCTTTATTTTTGTTGTAACTTATATCAATCCTGTCATTAACATTCAGATGTATGATGTCTCAATGAAAAGAAAAATGAAATATTATTAATAAATGTCATACAAAATGTCCAATAGTTGTAATATTTATCCTTCCTATTATATTACATTATATTATATTATATTAACATATGTCTTAATTGTAAACAAATTCGTATAAATTTGCATCTGCTTATGTAATATGTTTATAAAGGAAACAATTATTATTAATTTTTAATTTATCTTCACTACACGTAATATATATTTATACACACAAACAAAAAATGTAGATATCTAAACATGTAGATATCCCATATAATATCAGTAATTGCTAGTATTACACGTGCGTATAACGGTTATAATCTATTTTTTATATTATGTATTTTATTTATATGTCTAATCAACATGTATGAACTATATTGACATTAATTATACGCATTTACGAATAATTGTTCGAATTTTATATGTATATCGCAATCTTGAATGTACAAACATTATCGTTTTTTCACATTTAAACGTTAATAAAAAAAAAAAAGAAAAAATTTTTTCAAAAATGACCCATAACAGATTTCTTAAGAATTTTATAAACTTTAATTTAAAAAAAGAATCATTTAAATTGATTGTGTAGTTTTAGCTAAATGTTATTTAAAAAAAATTCTTATTCTGCTCCATTATGGTGCTGTTGTACAACACCCCCGTCGAGCTTTCGGCTGCGATCTACGACAAAAGCAATGGGTTACGAACCATTAAAGTCATGCGCCAAAGGTCCCCTCGACGAAAAAAATAGAAAACAGAAAGAAATCGCTCCTTCCAATGGAACAAAAAAGTCTCTATCCCAAATCTATCTCCCGTACGAAAAAACGGAAACGGGGGTGAGCGCAGGCCGGACGTGGTTCGCCCGATGCTGCGAAAATTCGAGCGAACGCGAGATCGGCGGGGCGAATCGAGATTTTACGAGCGAATCCGCCATCCGCGAACGAATGGGGCGCGAACCCCAGGGTGCGTCGATGCCGCGCGCGTGCTCCCGCGGTGTGTGCACGCGGGATATTGCACGACGGTGGTGGTACATGATGGACTTGTCGCGAGATAGCCATCTATCTGGTACGCGCGAATGGTCATCGCGCGTTGGTACGCGCGCGTGCTCGCGCTCATGCAGCCTCTCTGGGACGTTCTCGTCGCAATGTGGTCATTGTTTCAGTACCGCCGGATATCCTGGACTATCCCACCAGCACGGACATGGTTGTACGGGAGGGTAGCAACGTGACGTTACGGTGCGCGGCGACAGGAACACCGGAGCCGACGGTCACGTGGCGTCGTGAAGCGGGCGGCACGATCAGCTTGTCGAACTGGCAGGGTACGTATCTTCGTATATTGCTATTACTATTATTATTACTACTACTATGCGCTACTATTATTACCACTGTACTCGCTTCGTTGGGCGCCGATTTTCTCGCGCATTCCATGTAACGAATGACGGTCGCTGCTGTAGATAGAGTCACATTCCTCCCACTCGATCTCTGCGCCTCCTTTCAACCCCATTGACATCGTTGTCCCGCGTTGTTTCACGTATATTGAACGCAACTCGCTGTTCGTAGAACAGCTCCGCTACAAGGCTTTTTCTCGATCTCACACTAAAATGGAGCGACAGAAAGCTCGCCGTCGTTTCGCGTTGATTGAGCGAGACGTTTATTGTGCGCTTGGATCGTATCATTGAATGAGTTTTGATGGACGGCGCTGAACCGATACGAATGCGCCTTTTGTTGAATTCATTGTAAATTGAACATGTTTGATAATCGGATGAAAGGTCGCAAACTAGACAAAACGAATTTTCTTCTTAGAATTTAATGTATTATGAAACATGCATTTGATTCAGTTAAAGATTTTTCTTGTTTCTCAAAAAATAGAAGAAAAATTTGTAAGTAAGATAAATCATAAAGGATAAAATTGACACAAAACAAATACAATGTACAAAATATTATATTCTCTAATAATTTTAATTATATTATTAATTACTTTATTTGCTTAATATATGTTTTTATTTTTTATTATAAAATTTTGATTTTCAATTAATTTTATTTTTTTATTGCATGGATAATACTTTCAACAGTGATTTTTATTTTCTCTCTCTTTCTCTCTCTCTCTCTCTCTCTCTCTCTCTCTCTCTCTTTTCTGCCTGCTCGCATTGACGAGAGAATTTAACGATTCGTTACACAAAATGGTTTCTTTCCTGATGTTATTATCAGTAAAGTGCCGCCGGCGTAATGTCCATCGAAATAAAATTGCTGAACATTTATAATATAAACTCATTTACTTAACCCATTCGGTGAGAAATTAATTTTGTTTACAATTCCGAACAAATTTCTGTCGTTATGCCGTCTTGAGTAAAGTCTAGCAGGAACTAGTAATCAACATGTAATTTAATTTCTTAATTGTTGTAGAAGAAATGTTATACAAATGTTCGCGATAGAATATTTTAACAAGAATTTTTCATTAATACATGATAATTCTTCGATAAAGATTTAATTACTAATATTTGAAGAAATTATTATAAAGATATGATTTTTATAAATAGATTTTATTTCTATAATTACAAAAATATGGATACACACACACACACATATATATATATATATATATATATCCATTTTTTATATTTATTCTCATTTATATGTGTCTATAAATTTGGTAACACATTCAAAAGATTTTTTTTTAATCGATTATGTAATTTTATGTAAGACTTTTATATATTGATGCAAAAAATGAAAGACATCCCGCAATTCAATTCAAATATTTTTGTTTTCCAAAATCACATATGTCTCGCAAGATTTGCCATTCTTACAAATCAAACATTCACTTTTGGCTGTCAGTTTTATTTAATAGCATTCATGTTTTACGCGCCCGCATCGGAATTGTTTAGATCTTTTGCTGACTAATTGCGCAAGCAAGTGTCTGGGACATTCTCGATTGTACATCAGACAGATAACTAAAGTACCGCTTTAGTCTCTTCCTCTTATAAGGTTTCAGGTTTCTTCTCCCTTTTACTCATCTTCTCTCTTCTTCCCTTTTCTGTTTGTCTAGTTCGTACCGAATTCAGTGCTTTAGAAAGACCAACGAGCCGACGTGCAACACACTCGCAATATATTTTCGTCCTTTTATATGAGATTGTGCTAAGGATCAGAAATGCGAAGATATGAAAGAACGTTATGCTATAAAATATTGATTATAACCGACTTTCGATGATTTATTCACTCAACGAAGCTTTTATCTTTCGAAGTCGATTTTAGGGAATCACTTTAAGTATTTTGTCGCATCTCACTATCCCCCTATTCGTCTCGCGTCGGTCTTGCGGAAAGATTCGGTCGCGATTCCATTAGACGATAAGTACCGAAGAATGGAGTTCGGTAACGCGTTTATCGCTCTTACAATTTTTGCAATCGAGATCCGCGCACTCCGTTTGACTTCCGATAATAGTTGGAAAGAGTATTCCGCGTTTTTTTTTTAATTTTTGTATGATAATTCACACAAAGAGATTTTGCTTTTTGCAGACGATAAAAGTTTGAAGTACGAATTTATCTCGAAAGCTTCAACATGTGCATGAATAAGAGCGCTTTTTAAACTGTCGTCGAAATACGCAGACTTTGTTACGCACAAGTTTTGCCATACGTATTTAAATAATAAATGAAAACAATGCTAAAAATGGATCGAGCACGAATAATTTATACTCTTAAGCGTGATAACTGATAATAAAATCATCAAAGTTCTTATAAAATTGTTAAGAAATAAATATATTTTACACATACATATCTTATATTTAATATTTTGTAAATATCTTATAAAAAATATCTTAAATTAAGAAAATTAATTAAGTTAAATTAATTAAAGAAAATATGTGATAATATTATTAATAGAAGCTCATTGGACGAAATTTGATCTTATTTCTTCACAAAGAAATCTCATTTATCACATTTGACATTAAAACTTTCTTGTTATATATATGTATATATACTTCTACTTTCATAAATTTTATAAAGATGTTATTAAAATAGAATGTGTGTAGTTTATTATATATGTGTTATTTTAAAATATTATTTAATAAATTGTAAAAATTATTCTCATATTGTGTAAGCTGAAATCATTATTTCGACAATAGTACGATGTTCACTCGATAGGCCGTTGATCTATAAAGGAACTATGTAAATTATATGATAATCAATCTCAAAATGAATGTGCTAGATTGTCAATTTAACTTCATTGCGCACTCGCGACGCGGAACTAATTGTAATTTCAATATACAAATCGATTAGCACGATTAATTATATAATATTGAAATTAAGGAAATACACATTTTAATTAAACTTGAAATCAATTGTTTCGCAATATTAAGCTAGTCGACCGTATTGCAACACGCGAAACAGAAATTATTGGAAAATATCAGAGAGCAAATATTAATTTACAACATATGAAATTACAGCTGACGTAATGAGTGCTACTTTGTCCACTTTTGCGTATTAATATTTATGTTACGTTCCATTTAATACAATGTGCAGTCTAACGAAATTATGTCATTTGGTTGTGAATCAATGTTTCATTTTTTTTTTTTACTGTTAATATGTGTGTATTGTGAAATTTTTTAATTGCTTTTTCACGCACAGAAGGATATACTCAGTTTGCGCTATCTATATTATAATTTACGCATTTGAGTATTCTGCAAAATAAATTTAAATATGTTTCACGTTGCTAGATTGCTACTTGCTTGCCACTTAATTATCGTACTTGCTGTTTGTTACACGCGGCACATGCAACATATGTTATGAGAAGATACGCCAAGAAAATAAGAAGAAAATACAAATTTAAATGTTATTAGTCATTTGTAAGAATTAGCAAAAATTAAATAAGTGCATTTTTTATATAACAAAGCTGCATTTAATATTATTATTATGTTCGCATTTTCTATTTTTAAGCGTCAAATATATAATAAATATAAATATATGATAGATCCAAAGAGATTTTCTGATTTCAGAAAAAAACTTTTGTGCAAAAATTTCAAGAAAAACGTTTAAAAATTTTAGAAACTTTGAGAAAAATTTTTGTTTTCTCCATATGTAGATGTGATCATGATCCATTTATATAATCTAAAGTTTTTTAAATTTCATAAATTTCATGTTTAAATGAATATATGTATTTCTTTACTATTTGATCTTAAAAATTATATTGTAGTATTAAACAATTCAGATTATTATCTTTATCATAAAAGATTTATCATAATATAATATCACCTATAAAACGGGGTAATTAAATTTGTAAATTTGATTTATGTACACAAAAATATGATCGTAATTCGGGATGCTTAAAAATTAACGGTGCGGCATTAACGTGTGCAATTGGTCAGATCGTGTCATAGGTGCGTTTCACTGAACGATAAGCGAAGCGTACGTAATAATTCGTCGTAATCCACGTCCATATGAATTTGTATGCCTGTATTTACATATGTAAACTGTTACAGCGGGAAGTATCGTGGGCCCGGAGCTGGAAATAACACGAATCACGCGTCTCCATATGGGACCGTATCTCTGCATAGCGTCCAACGGTGTGCCACCAACAGTCAGCAAGCGGATTCTCCTCACTGTTCACTGTACGTAATTTCGCTGCGTGATCCTAGATTCCATTTTATGGCCAACGTTAAAGAACACTTCCAACCAAGCGGTAACGTGTAACGTGGTGAAATACGTTGCATAAATGGCTTTTTTATTGCGATTGAGAGAAATATAATTAAATGCATTTTCGTTTTGCAAAGCGAAAAAAAGTATTACGCGAAATTATTTAATCTCTCTGGAAAAACGAGGATTAATCGAAATTTATTCACAATTATTGTGAAAATTAAATTTCCAGAATAAAAGTGCTATACAATATATATGATATATTCGATGTAATATTATTAGATAATTTTAATTCGAAAATTTTAATTCAATCGAAACTCTGACTGCTCCGTTTCCATCCTTTGCTTTTCACGCATACATAATTGCGGAAATGCATGCGAATGATATTTTATCCAGTTCTGTCCTGTCCTGGTGGTAGAAATCCTTTTCTATGCGCGCGTCGCAAAATATAATTTAAATTGTCGTACTCGCGTGTGGTATGAGCGATCTCGCGTAATGACGCCTCTCGGGGTAGGCATGAATAGCTGATCCCGAGGGCCATTGTTCCTGAAAACGGAGTTAAATCTTTCTGCCGCTGGCTACGTAATTTTGCCACATTATATAACAAGTCGCTTACTACGAGGACAAGTGACGTTTTCTGGATTGATTAAAAAAATAAGAGAACCCTATTTCCAGGGAACATGTTTTAAAAACGAGCGTAGGAGCTTTAGTAAGACTTTTGCGTCATACGTCAGATGCTGTACCTTGTGATGAGTTCGTAAAATTGGATGTTTCGTTAAATTCTAGACTGTGTTTCCACAGCTTTATAGTTTTTAACATCAAATATTTTTAACGTCATGTTGCTAGACTTCATTAATTAAAAACAACTGTTTGCAGAACTGTACATTATAAAATTAATATATAATTAGTGTCATATTATATAATATTTATCTTTTTATCTCAAGACAATCAAAAAATTCAATAATAATGTAGATGAGACGATTTTTGTCTCTGCAAGTTTTTATAAAAATAAAAGATGCTTCTTTTTATAAAAATTTATAAGATTTTTATAAAATTATATAATAACATACAATATCTATGTTTTAATATATATTATATTGAGATATCCTTTTGTACAGTTCAGCCAATGGTCTGGATCGAAAATCAGCTTGTGGGTGCTTACGAAGGACAAACTGTTACATTGGAATGCAATAGCGAAGCCCATCCTAGTCCTATCACTTACTGGACGAAACCATCGAACGAAACCATTGCCAATGGTGAGTAGATATTTTTATTTATCCAAATATAGTACGCTTTCTCATTTTTATCATATTCAACAATAATGTAGAAATATAAAAAAAGAATAATTAAATTAAGACTTTTTTTAAGCTTTTTAAAAAATTGATATTTTAAATAATTTATTTTCTATACTCTTATGAAGCGCACAAATATAAATTCATCGTTATCATGACAGATAATGCATAATTTATGCATAAGTTTGTTCAGAGCGAATCGAATAGAACACATACAAGTATACAAACTATTATCAATATTTTTATTATATTATGACAATACCATGATATTAATAACTCAATTCTTAAATATTTAACATTTATTGTGAGATTTTTTCTATTTGAAGTTATATAAGCATTGACATCTCGTGAATTTGTGTTTCTTGCTTCTTAAGATAATATTTATTATTGAAGAATCCGTGAATTATACTCATTGTCTGAAAAGAAGGAAAAATGAGAGTTTTAATAAAACCGAGAGCGCGTTTTATTCCAATTTGTGAAATAATTGTTACAAGTTCTTTTTTTCTTCTTCTTCTTCTTTTTTCTTTTTTTTGCGCACGCCAGGAAATGCACGCACGAGCAGCTGTAATGCAATTCGCCTTAATTACATCGCGCTAACGCGGCCGTTTCACTCTAATTGCTACCATGCACCTTTGCGATATGCAAGGGTTTAAGGGCAAGGGCAGCAGTATTAAAACTTAAGACGTGTGCGTGCCATCTTGTGTCGGGTCGTTAATCCGTGACAGTACCCTCCGTAACAGGCTAAAATTTTTCCTTAAAGCGTTATAATGAAAGATCTGAAAATCAATTAAAAACACGCGAAATTGTTTTCATGCAGCTGTTTTTATTTACTATCGCAATTTTGATTAGCTCTAATTAACGTTTGACGAAAGTTTTTCACAAATCGATGGATAAGATTAGCATTGAAATTTTTGTCACAAAGAGGTAATAGGCATTATTAGTAACCGATATTTTTAAATGTTATCTCTGTATATACGTTTATGTATGTTAAATTTCTTCTACATATCTTTTTATCTAATAATAATGATTTTATAAAAATTGTTACGATGACACGTATTTTCCATTTTATGAATATGCATATGCATATTGATACAAATAATTTAATTATCTATCATTAGGTTATCTAGCTAGCTGTATCATTTTATGTTTCACTAAAATAATACAATAATTATCAGAGGTAGACGTTAATTAAGTGCAGATAATAAACATGAAATAATTCATGGAAAAGTAGATTACCCAAAAGATAAAAAATTTTTATTATTGTTATAAATAAATCAGTAATATTTAAAATAAATAGCAAATGTTCAGTTTATCAATTAAAATACCACATTAAACTTACTTTTAATTTTATTACATAGATGCAATTTTTTTGCATAAATTTTTTTATTATGCATCAATTTTCATTATCAGAAATGTTCCAAGATTCTTACAGCAAAATATGTTGTTCAAAACATGTTTTTCAAGTATGTCATATTCCATATTCCATATACATTTTTGAATATATAATATATTTATAAAATTGCGTATACTTTTACAATCAGCGAATATAGCGAACAAACTTTTACAAAAGAATATGATTTTTTTTTTTACAAAAGAATATGATATTTTTTATTACGTGTTTTTGATAACGTGACATATATCGATGTGAGCGCCGGCAAACTTTTCTCTAAAATAACATTTTCTCATCGACAGTGTTGTAGCCTGGAACTAATAACATGAAAATCGACATTCACGTCGTCTTCCACGTGCCGAACGAAAACGACATTTGCACGAATAACACGGTCCGTTCCGTGCGTACTTTGCACGGTTCTATAATGTTTAAGCGGCTTGGAACGTAAATACGAAGTTTACTGCTGCATCGATCCGGAATTTTCTGTTATTCTGGGCTGCCATGGAAGCCTGTCTAGTTAGTGCTCCCCCATTCGCGGCAATGAAATGAATTAGCTTTTTTAACGAGGGACAAGTACAATCGCATCAACGCGAAAAAGCCGGTTTTGTGCGTCATGCGTTTCGAGTTAACAACCTTCTGAATCATTGACTTCGATTAAGAGGAACGAATGTATTTTTCATTTAAACGTGCATGCGCTTCACGAGCTTTTATTAATTATCGTTGATTTTGTTAGCTCATTTATTTGTGATATAAAGAATTGTTGTTTTTAACAAACTATATATATAATGTTATATGCGTGCTATGATCGATCGCGACGGAAATTAGCGTTTCCGATATGTGCTTTGGCGCATTTATCGCATTTAATCTCTATACCGATATTTTCAACATTTTTCAGACGAGAACTATAAGGTCGAAACAATTCCTAAAGGAATGTACGAAATACTTATGAAGCTTGTTATAAAATCTGTACGGGTACAAGATTTCGGATCCTTTCGATGCGTGGCGACGAACTCCCTCGGAGAGACCGATGGAAAGATAAAACTTTACAGTGAGTAACATTTATGAACTCATTAATCTATATAAATATATGTAACGTACTTTATATTTCATACCTGGCGTACTCTTGTTCTATTATTTTATGATATACTTATTTTCGCATAAACAACGTTCAATTATTTATTATTTCAAGCCAATTCCCAATTCTTTTATTCTTTACACGCTACATTCCACTGTACGAAAAATTGTATGCACTAAATATTTCGCTTAATTTTCATAATATGCATATTATCTCGCGTTTCATCTGTATATATCTGTGTCTGCTTTAATATTCATAGTGTAGTGATTATCTGACGTAATTACATGATACACATAATTTACTGATAATTCAATTATATTTTAAATGTTGCCCACGCTCTCCTTTCTTCTCCGCTTTCTATTTGTTCTGCGTATCATGCGCGGAAAAAGGATCAGTTGCATGTTCTACATTATATATAAATAGTAGAAAACAATGAATATTATACATTAATAGACACAAACTTGAAGTTTTTATTATTATCATTATTTTTTTAAATTTTGGTGGTAATGAATTTAACTTAGTTTTGCTAGAAAACATAGTACAAATTTTGTAGTCAAACATGTTCGATGAAAACAAATGGATTAAAACTCATCGTGGCGTAATGGCGTATGCGAACCGAATAAAAAATCTGCTAACACAGGCAACACAGTTATTTCGGGGGCAACGAAATATCTCCTGTCCCGGAATTAAACCAATGACGGGCGAGATTCTTAAACGGATAACTTATCGGTTTATCGCCGATCAATATTGCCTCCTCGACGTAATTGCCCCAATCTCAGTGTACCAATGCACCTCGTTCCCCGCACCGTTCTACGGCGTCGTCGCTTGATCTCCATCATCGTTCTATGCATATGAACTTTGGAAGCCAGACAACCTCCTGTTTACCCTTGTCCCACCATTTACCCTCGTCGCGTTGATGGGGCAAAAGCGCGGCAAACTCGCAGGACGTGAAAGATATTGCTCGTTAGCTAACGACGTTTGTAGCTTCGTCATTTCTTCGCGTACAAGAAGAAGAGCAAAATGAAATTGTAGCGAAAGTAATCCTTTAGGAAGATTTCTAGGAGGGTTTCCAGTCATCGTCGCTGCGAATAAAACTGCATAAAGGATAAGGGATCGAGTCGTAGTGTCGCGTCGAATCACATCGCGTCGTGTCATGTCATGTCATTTCATTCCCGCGTCACTACGTCACGTGTCCATTCCGTTCGTCGTCATTATATTTCATTGGATCTCACGCGCGAGATTCAAGTGGCAACCACGCCAAATGCGTAAAGCACGATCCGTCCATTCCGTTCGACCTCGCTGATGTTAATTGATCGTCTCTCCAATTAGAGTGTGTCGACGGGGATGAGGAAAGGGACGGGCAGCGAGGAAGGATGGAAACGGTTCGCTCAAAGGGAGAGGAAGAAAATGATGGCTTTAACAAAAATTGCCGTTCATGATGATTGGATAACGGAAAGGGTGAAGAGGGAGTTGTAGGGAGCGCGAGACACTTAATTACCGACAATTGCAAATAAAATGCTGCGGTCGAAGCGACGACGAAAGCCCGGAGATACGCCAGCACGCCTATACAGACCATCACGAATTTCCATTCTCGCGAATCACTTCTCCAATAATTAGCCGAGTAGTTTAATCCAGTGGGCTCGCGTCCCATTGAAATGTCCCGGTCGACTATGCTCCTGTCCGCTATTATTGGAAGCTTTTTCCGGTGCCAGCGCAGCGCGACGTGGCGCACACGTTTAACAATATTAGCAATAATTCGATAGATATTTTATCTGAGTTCGACTTTAGGGTTGGAGAGCAGGGAGGTGAAAAAAGACGAATTATCGATGGAAGCGGCTCGGTTTGTGCGAAAAGGGAACGATTGAGGGAGATGCTTTAAGTGCGGCTAAGACTCCGAGAGAACTTTGTGCCCGAGTCGCGCCACCGCGTCACTCGTTCCGAGTCTGTACAATGACGTGCACGCATGGCATGCAAAGTCTGTGCATGATGGCCTATATTCAAATTGCATTATATCGCCGGATGAGAGAGCGTGCGCGCGCGCGTATAGATGTGACCGATAAACGCGTCGTGGTAGCCATGGTCGTTAGTTCACTTCGTTCACTTTTGCTTCGCTTGCCGGCAGAGAAGCGGATGTTCTTTGAGAAAGAATTAAGTCGCAATTGGCCCGGCAAATCTGATTTCGCAATACTCGCTACACGGTACACGGTAAAGTAACTCTTAAAGATTATTAGCAATTAGTAACGTAATTATTATTCTGTCATTATCTACTTAGCATGTTATATTGCTGAAATTAGTTGCGTTAAGTTGTGTATTTAATAAGTCACATGTACAATGTACAGACACTAACACGCATGCTACGCGCAGAATTATTAGTTTCTCTCCATTTTTATGATTATATAGAATAAAACAATTGCGTCTTTATCATCTATATCTTATTTGTCTATATCTTTTAGCATTTTTATTTCTTCGAGATGGATGGTGCGAGTGGAACTTCTAAGGTATATCCATAATTCTTCGCGTTATTCGTAATTCTTTGCGAAAGACGGATGATAAGATAAATGAAAAAAAGTTGAATTATTTTAGCCTGAATTATTATTTTATTTTATGGTTGATCATTGCTCACCTCAGGCGCTATAAAGCGCGTTATCGTGAAATGGCAGGCATCACCGGTAGTGAAGTGAACAGAATTACGGATCTTACGATGGAACACATTACTGGCTAATTGCAGTGAGGTGGAAGAGCCCTGAACATCTTAAACTACAGTCGCAATATTCATTATCACAGACACCAGCGAGCATCAAAGATGTTGATGTAACGGCACGCTAATAAATGTAAATTCGTAATTTAAGGTATTCGGATGAACGACTGTTTCAATTGCTTTTGAGTAACAGCGCGGTAGCACAGGTCCGACCACAATTCCGATATTCAACTGAAACGTAGTGTCCGAGCGTATTAATTAATGTATTTATTAAATTGCGCTGTTATACCGAACTGTCAGGATCGCGGAGAGCACACATTCCGCATCTGCACTTCCGAATATGCTGCGCAACGTACGCTTTCCGAGATTTGCAAACAGCTACTACGAGCAAACATAAACGCATTGACCTTGCAGAAGTACAAACACAATTGTCGCTCGCGAATTGAAATCAACGTTGCATAAGCTTCCGCACATCGAACGAAAGTTGATTATTTCAACGATGTTTGGCTTACATCTGTTCACGAAGGTAACTTTCAGAAATATGCAAAAGAGATCTTAAAACGTAGAGAAGTATAAGTACATTTGAAAATTTGTTATATAAGTATACTTCTCTTTTCTCACAGGAATTATTCGATTAAAACTTATTCGAAAATATTATAGAAATAGAGTTGACAAACATATTATATACATATATTTTTTAAATATTTTATTTCTTGATCTCTCGACTCGAGCTTACGCAAATCTTTATTCGTTACATCAAAATTGAAGGAAAAATACATTTGCCTTTATAACATCGTTTGGAACATTGTTTTTGACGTAATCTATCGATATTCCTTTGTCTCATAATCTCAATTGTTAGCGATTGTCACCTCAGCATGTTACGTGGCTTGCACGCTGTCATCCTGCGGATTAATTAGAAAAAGTCTACTTTCGTCTCGTACGGGAATGTCGATGCACGCACGAGAGAATTAATATCGCTTTCGAACTCTCGACATTTCGACGGAGTGTGCAAGTGACAAGAGCTCTCCGAGTTTGCGGGAACACTGTACGGACGACATTCCAATACGTCAAACCGGGGAGCATCGCGCGGAAAGTCCGACCGCCTGGCCGATTATTTTTCCGGTTATTACTCGCGGACAGGCTTTACCGATATCTCGATTCGCCATTTACGCCCGTTCGTTTCAAACGCGATTCGACGTAAAGCGGCTTTCTACTGCGTTACATACTACGACGGACGTTCAATCTCTATTCAAACGATCAGACCGAATTTTAGACGCCAACGTTTATCAATGATCCAGCAATTAGCTAATGTACATTTTATTCGTTATCATTAATTGATTTTTATCTATATCACGTGATTCGTGAAAATCACGATCTACGTTACCGTTTCACAAATATTTCTATTTAATATGAAAGGTCTGTTTACTTTGACGGACATTCATTGCAAATGATTTTACATTGAAGCCGATTAGTGAAACCAATGCTAGTAAACAACGATAAGCATGGCTTAAACTAATACAGAAACACGAGCTTTTAGCTTTTATAATTAACTTTGAAATCGTGCTGCTTCTATTTCGTCGTAATGGATTGCACATATTTAAACTCACGTATTTAATCTCATTCGCTCCAATCGAGGAATTTGTTATTTAAATTTGTTTCTAGGTAATAATAGTTTCTTGATTATTTAATCAAAAATAAAAAAGTTTTTGAAATAAGAGTAAATTAATTAACGGTAGCATATTCTTTAGTTAATTTTAATATGATATTTAGAGATATTAAAAAAAGACATCAGAAAGAATGAAAGTAGCAAGATATATATTAGTTTCCCAAATGTCTTAAATTGCGAAAGAAACTGTATTAGAAGTACGCTACAAAATGTTTCGCTACCTATCAAAAGTGATCACTTGATCCGTTACTTGATGCACTAATTTTGATCACCGAATTTATTGTATTGTCATATTTTCAGGGACCGATAAGCCACCAACGACACGCAGACCAGGTTCGAGGCGTGAGTCGAAGAAAACATGGAAGATCGATCATAATCATGAGAAGAAAGTCGTCGGTATGAAAGACGAACCGATGCTAAAGGGCGACGACATTGGTGATGAGCAGATCGATTTTCAATCGGCAACAGCCTCATCGTCGTTTCATCATCATTTATTTACGAATTTCGGGATAACCGTGATGACTGTGATATTGGCCGATGGTTTATCCACGTAGGCCATTGTTGTGCATCTAGAAACTATTACGCGAAGAAGATTAACGCAATGTAGAAAGCGTTCTCCAGATACTAGGCATCGTATCGTAGCGAACGTCACAACGAAGGAATGTCGATAAGAATAATGCTGCGTAGGATCGGTGCTCTCTGTAAAAGATCTCTTCCTGTTGTACATGAAATTTGCGTAAAGTGAAGCGTAGAATAAAGAATCGTTTTTGGAGTCCGGAATATCTGGCTGATGAGGCCAGAGTGACCAGGGTACTTCGTGAGAAGCGTAATTAACACATTGCAAGCCGAACGTGTACTAATAGACTTTCCTTCTCTAAAGACGTAGAAAGCCACCAATCTATTAACCCCTTTGCGCTAAAGGTGCCGGAGTAGCTAGCTTTTACCGTTTACATTCCAAGCGGTAATTCTGTTGATCTCGCCATCACTTGAAGAAGAAAGTTTGTAGATCCAGTAAAGAGAGAGAGAGAGAGAGAGAGGGGCACACATTATTTGCAATTGCATTTTCTGATTAGTTTATAAAACAAATATTGATAATAGCATAAACATTATATTTCAACTCACTCAAAAAATTATGCTTTGTGCAAGCATATTTTTTTATTTTTACATTTAATAATAAAAAAAATCGATGTAAAAACAGCACTTTGATTTATCAAAAATTTAAGTTACTAGTATATTATTTGTTTTACATATAAATAATACATATAAATAATCATGTTAATATAATTATATACTGTCATTATTTCTACATTTCAAAATATTAATTAAGCGTACATAGCTTGCAATTTGCTAATAATGTTTAAACGTACAAGATCGCAAAGAATGAGAGTAATTGTACTATGTGTAGCTAATAATTTTAAAGGTAAAAATAATTTTAAATGTAATTTTAAATGTAAGAAGTTGTTATTATTTAAATTGTTTCTTGGAATTTGCAGTCATCCTTTTTTTACCTGATTTTGAAATATATATATGTATGTTTATATATATATNTATATATATACATCTATAATTTTTAATTTTATTATTTTTTTTTAAACGGACAACAATTTTATATAATTACTTATAATAGATTCATATTAACATTGCGCTCCAAAAACTGCGTCGTCATTGCTCTCATTAGCTCCTTCAATTTATGTATATTTTTATTTGTTTATTTTATTGGGAGCCCTAATCATTAATTTGTTATTTGCTTCATTTAATCTTGTTTATTTTTTTTTTTTATTATGAGAAATGTAAATGTTAGAAAATGCTAAATTTAGTATCTCATGTAGAAGATATCAATTAAGAATAAATAGATTCTCTTGTATATATGTAGCAAGGATAATAAGAAATCTGAAATAATAGATTGAAATTTATTGATTAAGAAATTAATATGAAGTAAATAAATGGGTAATTTAAATTATTATAAATATTTCATAATAATGTCAATATGTTAAAATGCCATTACTTCAGAAATCATATTTGCATATATTTATGATCCATTGATTTACTTTGTCTTTTGTTTCTCGGACACATAAATGATGTCGCTGAAACAAAAGAATGTGCCTCATAGAAAATATTTTCATTGAGAAGAAATTTATTTCGCTTAAGGGATTATATACACTTAGGAACGTAAAAGAATTGGCTTTCGATTTTTTTTTAAAGAAACGTAATGTAATTAATATATTCTAGTTTTCTTTACTTTATAATACATTATTATAAGATGTTTCAAAATAAATTTGAGATCGAAATATTTGAAAATGACGGAGATATTATCTTCGATGCAAGACCATGTTAAAAAAGCATGCTCCGCGATACTAGATGTAACTTGTACAGGACTTATCTAAAACAAACTAGACTACAATTTTCTTAAACTGTATGAAATTATGTAGTCTTTATCATAGCCGATTTTTAAAATATTGATTTTTGACAAAACAGTGCTCGTTTAATTTAAAGATAGCGATTTTCAGGATAAAGCTTGGACGTTTTTTAACTGTAAAAAGAAAAATAAGAGCTCTAAAAAAATCCGCTATGTTAAAGACTGCCTTTTTTGTGTAGATTAAGCTCTCCAAAGTTCAAATAAATCGGTTCAGCCGTTTCCGAGATATTTCTGGTACGCATTTTAAAAACATGGTTTCGAGAAAAACGCATTTAAAGTTTGACATTCTGATAAAAATATTAAAAAATAAATAAAAACGTAGGTAACAATTTTTTTTTTTACTTATTTTTTTAAACTTATGTAGAGTCATCCACTCCATACAACCCTCTTCAGATATAGCAGCATCAAAAGAATGATGTAACAAGTTACCTGTTGCTAAGGATTATGACGCGTTCGTCGTGCCCGAGCATCGTCGAACGCGTTTGGACCTTTTCGCTATATCTCCGACAATTTTCAATCATTTTGAAATTTGCAGGGAATATTCTCAAGACCTTATACTTTTCGAATATGCAAAAAACGAAAAACGCATTTTTTCAAAATTTCTAAGTATGTGTAGCCCCTTAAGTATATCAATAATTTTTAAACAGGGACAATTACAAAATAGATTTATTGTATTACGTTATAAGTGACTATTCCATGATCTCTATATACATAGTAGCTGTAAAGAAGAAGATCTCATATTTTACATTTAATTTAAAGTGATAGTGGATGTATTTTTTATTGTAGTCAAGAGTACGAATAATGTAACAATATCTTATAAAACCTGCCTATTGCTTCGTAAGAGAACCAATCGAATATTCCTTATTGATGGCGTATTTATTATTGTGGTATTGAAAAGAAACGAAAATAATGTCATTAATAGACTTACAGTCAGCCTGTTACATAATTAAAATAATGCAAGAGATTGTTAATAACAGCAAACAAAAATTTATAGCGCCATATAAAACATTTATATTACGATAAAAAAGTAGTATAATTTTGCTTACTGTAGGCGTGCTTTTATTTTTTGGAATCTGTTTTCAATTTTTGTAGAAACTTACGCACATGAAAGCTAAACTAATATATCCATCGCTTATATATGTTGCAGGATGACAATAATTTTCTGAAAATTTCCGTTATTCAACGGAATGGTCAATAAAGTATTTTTTATTCGAATACCTCGAAATCATACAAATACAGTAATGTACAATAAACTTATTGTACATATAAATAACATATATCTGTAGAAAGCATCAGTTTTTCATCCGTACGCTATATTTTAGTGATTAATGTTTTAGAAATAATGATTATACAGAGTACACATGCATCAACGAATAGTGTTATATGTTAACGTAGTGGTTTCTGAACTATAAATTATAAATCACTAAAAAATTTACGAATTTCTTAAAAAATATTTTATTAATAACAAAAATTTAATATTTATCATAAACATTTTTCCGTGTTATTTTGACAGTTATAAAATGTAAGATAATTAATACATACTTCTAAATTTTAACATTTACACGTGAAATGAATATGTATGAAATTTTAAATTTGAAAAAATTAAGGCTAAAATTTAAAGCTTTTAATTTCTCGGTACCTTTCTCTATATTTCGATTTTTTATATGAGATATTTAATTTCTTTATGTTGAATGCAGGAAAAAATAAATAGATTGTTATATATGACAATTATTAACATCGTTCTCACGCGCTATCCAAATTATCGAATGTGCAATATTTTCAGTCGTCAAAGCAATACTAATGATTCATCAATCGAACTTTGATTTCATTTTCCTCTAACAAATTTATTATTAATCCATCCCAATCGAATGCAAATTGCAAGTTTGACTTGAATTTTCCAAATGGACTCATCAGTTTCGCGATGCCGCTTGCATATATTGTGATGATCCCAAATGTGCTATGTACATATACGTAGACGTGTGATAACCAGTAAATTATAATATACGAATCCGCGTTTGTTCAATGCATAGAGCTATTAATATTGTATGATAATAATATGTGTATGATAATATAGAATAAGCCTCAGGGACGTGTATATACGCTAAGCTGTAAATTATATATTAGTTTTTGCATTTGTCGTCACAATAACTCTTCCCTCTCGTGTAAATATAATAATGTGTAACTTATCGTGTACTTGGGCAATAAATGTTAGACAATCGTGATAATTCTTTGTGCGAATTGTTACGTTTGTGTTGTAGGTCATTCTTTTCATCGAGGCTTCTTTTTATGAGCAAAATTTGTTAAATTATAAACTGAATGAAAGAAGACTGTATTTCAATAAAAATACATATTACGCATGCTGTTCCTGTTCACCACATCTCTCATTTATGATATATCTAATCAATTTCAAATATTGTAATTTCGAATAAGACTTTATTCAATGCTATAATGATTGGTGTGTATTATTTGTTATTAAATGGCTTAATTGCATTTTATTCAAATCAAAATTTTATTGAAATCATTATATTTCATGAAGATTAAATTTTCATAAAGATTAAAATTTTTATCATCTAATTATACTAACTAAAATTTATATATTGTACATATTTACAAAAATATTTTATTTTATATTATTTTAATTTATATATTGACTAAGGAGAATATATAATTATGTATATTAATAGTAAAAGAAAATAATACAAAATAATAAAAATATATGCAGGATGAATTTCAATAAGTGGACTAACGTTTTACCATAGGAAATGAATTATCTACTGCAACTGTAATCCACTAATAGTTTCACAGATGACAGCTGCTTGGGTCGACCATGCGTACTGAATGCCCGAGCGTGATGTACAGTCAAGTTCTAAAGTATGAATTAAACGGCATATATCATTTTATAGAAGTTATGCATGCTTAATTAATATATTTAACTCTTATATATTTAACTATATTCTTAAACGCAGTTTATTTTTGGGCGTTTTTATATTTCTACAACTTTTCTTACGCATTCTTTTGAAATAAAAAACGAAATTCTTTTTACGCGATTTCTTATTATGCGGAACATATTTACCGCGTAAAAAAAAATTAGATGGAAAATGCTATTCTTATAGAATACTATAAATACCATAGAGCGCAAAAAAATACTATTTTATAAATAATACTTTAATAATAGATATAATTCTTATAGAACAATAGTGTTATTGTACTTTTTTATAAGAAGTCGAATGCACGCGCGATGTTTCAAGATTTCTAAAAAAATCATCGTTTAAATTTGAAAGATCGAAATTTAAGATATCGCATGCAAGATATCTCTTTTTCGCGTCTCTCCTTTTCTCTCGATAAAACAGAGCGATTTTAACACACGATTTAACTCCATTCTACAGTAACCGCTGAAAAAAATTAATTAAATGGTCTTATTTTTTATACAGGCTGCTCCGTTCTTGTCGAATATATTTGCGATTAGTAAACCATTAAAATTTGAAATTTTTTTAAGCTACACTAGATTTAAAATTATAAACGAGATTTAGTGAGACAAAAACGGATCAACCTGTAGAGGACCCTCCACCACCCCCGCCGATCCAATCGGCGGTCCTCTTTTCTTTAAATAACTTTATTCTTTTATTATTTATTTTTCACATAATTTSTTCTATTTAAAATATAATACAGAATTACATAATACATAATATAAAATATACAATTAAATYGTGTACATTCGAGATATCTTATTAATTCTGGATTACATGAATTAGTAACGCTTTAATTTAATTTTCCACGTTTCGATTTCGTGTAATCCAGATTACACAAATTCGATACATGATTTCATATACATTAACAATTTTAAACAATATTAAGTCAGCGGCACACGATGCTTGTTTTCCTAATAAATTATTAGAATTGCATCGTACAGAACATAGGATTTCTAGTAATTCACTAGATCGCAAGCAATCCAGCAGGAAAAAAGCATCGTGGGCAGCAAACTTTAACAAATTTAGCGAAAAAAAATTGTTATTTATAATTCTTGTAGATTATATTTTTATACAAAAATTTTAATTTGTTAAAATTATACAATTTTTGTCAAATCACAATCCCCCAACATCCTTACCCAYCCGTATAACCTCATACCCACCCGTATAACCTATTTGTTTTCTATTTAATTTTGTTAAAATTATGAAATTAATAAATTTCTTATAGTTTCGAAAACTTTCATATTTCTACCTACCCGTATCATCATTTATTTCCTACCTACCCGATTTTTATCTATCTACCTATTTATCATTTTTATGTAATAATCATTTTTATCCGCTATATTTACAATTAAGACCGTAATGCGAAATTAAAAAATTTAAGTTTAAATCGCGACCGAAGATTTTATTAACAGTTTAATTTACGCGGAAATGGGGTTTAATTTACGCGAAATTTGGGAAATTAATTTGAAATCACCTTTTTTCATCTTTTTAATTATGTGCAATCGCACATATACAAGGAAAYCTATARGYTTACYKTTAYYTTATMTTTYGATTGGTATTACACCAACCTACCTTGTCGAGATCCTCTTCGTCTTCTTTCTTCCGGCCAGATTGAACCTACCTTTCGTTGCTCCTGGCCCAATATCCTGGCTTTAGATAGCCAGAGATCGACAGCAAGGAGAAATACTCCTTTTTGCTGCCGACTATTATCGTCGGCAATGAGCGTAATATTTTACGCTTATGTTTGATGCGCGAAACACGTACGCGTCGCGAAGGGACCGTCATATTAATAAACTCAATTAAGTACGAAATAAGCAATTGTCAATAACAGGAATAATTTCATTAATTATAAGCAAGTTTAACGTTAATTCTAATAAAAGTCGCATTTATTCGCGATTAAAAATATATATTCAATTATCAAAATATATATCCGAGAAGGAACAAATATAAATTTGAAAAAAACGTTTTTACGTCTACAGCGTTCTAATTCAAAGAGATTCGAGAGCAAATTTTAACAACTCAAATTTTAATATAAACTCTATGATATGGTATGAACAACGAAATTTTAATTTGAAAATAAACGAATTAAATAGATCGGTTGTGCCGTCCGATGGAAACTAAGGCCCATATATATTCTCATCGATTCGAACGATTCGTTTCTGAATCTCATCTCAAAAGCATGCGGAGATGAGAAATTCAGATGAATGACGTAAGATCCGAAAGGGATAATMAATTTCCCTCAYAAYTAGAATTAATAAAAATATCTCTTTGTACTTTGTAAATTATTAGAATTGATCATATAATATTATTTTAAAATTAAATATTTTAAGTGATGCGAAATTGATTAACTTAAAAATAATTGCTAGCTAAAATTCTTCTTTCGTGACAAAATATATATTGGATCTCACGTCATATTACTTTAACTGATAAAATCCAGTTATCAATAACTACGTATGGATAAGTTAGAAAAGTTTAGGCTAAAGTCAGTGCATTAAAATAAATACTAATAATGAGCAATCGTAAGCGCGTCTTTTGAAAACAGTATAAAAAAGTAAGACAAACAAATGAACTGTAATATGTACACATAGAACTGTAACGAAATTGAAAAAGTTTCTTAGAAAGCAATATCTGTATATATATATATATATATATTGCTTTTTTGCACCAACTTATATAAAATTTAATCCTGGATGAATATTTGGGAATAGGATAGATGGGAAAAGCAATAATGCAATATTTGTTACACTGTAACAAATATTTTTACATATCTTCAAATATACAGAAAACGATTTTAATTATTTTTTTATTTCTTTTTTTCATTATATTTTTTCGTTTTCTGTATTTCATATATACACATATTCTATTTTCTTTCTTTATTAATTATGAGAATAAAATAAATAAATAAATAAAAGTAGTAAAGTGATAAGTAAATAAAAAAAATCAATATTTTAATTTTCAGAGTTTTATTTGATTTCTTATCTCTCTTTTGTATCTTTTACTCTTATATGTAAAAAGTGATATAATATATATATATATATATTTTTTTTTTAATAATAAACATGGAAAATTTAACAAAATTTGATATGTTCAATTTTAATATAATCAAACAATATTATTAATTCAAATAATTATTAAAAAAATAATATTCTATACATATATATATATATATATATATATATATATATATATATATATTATATCCTCATAATATTCCCAATTTTCGAAAAATTCTCTTTTTGTATACTTTTTATGTAAAGTGTGCGTACAAACGTGTATTTGTATGCACACTAAAACAATCAAAAAATTCAATAAGGAGCATCCAGCATTAAATTTATCCTAATCTGTTTTAACTTATCCATTTTAAAGCAACGGATGTATGAAAAATTATACACCTGTATGTAATATTGGTATAACGTTATTAAACTGATGTATAGACTTGTATCTAGATGTATAGTATCTATACTTAATTAYCACACATCCGTAACCTCAATAAAAAAAATTAATTTGTCACTCACCGATCCGATGCGCAACAGCGGAGTTAAATCTGCAACGTCGCTACGATGATTCTGCAACAAACAAATATACAAATCCAAATTAAAACAG
>JANQDE010000960.1:12870-23428 GCA_037157785.1 Cephalotes varians | reverse complement strand
TTTTATCGATGTGCAAAGTTTGGTTGTAATCGGTGAGTGACAGTTGGGTAGTGTTACTTGTCAGTCATAATATCACAGCAAGTAAATTTAACATTTATCAATAAAAATTACAGRCTATCTAAATTACTTGCTTCATTGCATCTATTCACTTATGTTTTAGAAAAATCATTGATGTATTGCAATATAGTAATAAGGCATTGAAGTTGAGCATGTTCAGGTACTCTACTCAGCGCAAATTCTATGGCACTCAACATGGGCTGAACACCAGCAGATGCATTGTTGTTCGCTGCTGACAAAGCACTTGGTGGTAGAGGTGGAGTCATGATTGCTTGACCAATCTTTGTTGCAAGATATGTCAGTCCCTTACTYTGTTCGATTAAGGACTTATTAACAGCATCTGCTTCCTCTCGTTTCTTAGTTGCAAAGGAATCAAGTGGAGGCACCTTGCGCTTAGTGCTAATGTTAGACAAAGCCGTATGCATCTGTACAGTATTACTTCTAGATCCAGAGATAATTGCAGGAGGTGGTGTCGCAGGAGGTGGTGTCGCAGGAGGTGGTGTCGCAGGAGGTGATGTTGTAGAAGATGACGCTGTAAGAAGGATTGACGAAAAGGATCTTTCAGATATATCTGTGGAAGTCTCGTCACTACCTAAAAGTGTAACAAAAAAATACTTCAAATTATGTTATACCACTCTGTGGAGAGATCAGATATTGGTAATTTTTATTTACTCACGTGCAAGATTTATTAACATAGACGAATTCCAACTGAACGCATCTTGACTTGCTTCAGGAGATAGAGAAAACTTTGTAGGAGCTTTTAATTTGTAGTGTGATACGATTCTGTAATCATATTACAACCATTATGTCATTGCTAATGTCATGCAGAACTTTCTAAACCACAACACTTACTTTCTCGGTTTAATAATGTCCTCTAAAAATATGAAATCTTTGTACAGCACCTAAGTTGGTTTGTATATGGGTTGGTCCGCTCCAGCTCCAGACCTTGGCATAGATTGTATAACTTTCCTGCGCTCTTTCCCAAAGCGCTGCCTCAGAGCGTAAAATCTTTTTTCAGCAGCAGAACCTGACAAGTAAAATACGTTTCATTAAACTAAAATGTTAATTACAACAGATGTTACAATTCCTTTTTCTAGTTGACTGAAGTTATAACCTAACATAATGTCATGTTCAATGTTCTTCAATGATTTACTATGCGACATCTCGTTCATCGATATATCGTAATAATAAATTGCTGCGAAACCGTACAATAACTAAAATAAACTTACCTTCTAATGGATGAGTGAGACTCGCACCAATTTGTATCCATGCTTCGGTCTTCACATTGTTATTGGCATACAATTTTTCGATTTTGTTGTACAAAAAGCGATTAACTCGGACCACGGCAATTAGCTCTCGATCGATGCTAATTTCGAGATCAGTACTGATCTCATTTTCCGAAAAAAAAGAATCCGTCCGACATACTTGGAGGTTAGCACATAAAAACAGCACTGGCTCTTGTCGCGCGCGTTGTCGAACTCTCATTGGCTGAAAGTAAGAGAGTAGATCGTAGGAAATGGATTTCAACCATTTCGCTTACAGACTTATTCTACGCCCTATTACACCGAAAAATCTGTTTACTTTGACGTCTTACAGCCTTATCCACTACTGCTACTGCTCATTGTAGACCTTGCATTACGATTCTCGGTTCAACAGAATTATATGAGGGATTTCGTTAAAGCGTAGTGAAATTAATTCCAAAAATATTATATTAAAATATATGTCTAGAAAAGTTAAATCGTTAATGTGTACATTGTGTTCGATTTCGTCGTAATTTCCTTTAAGTGTTAATTTTATAATATCACAATCTATGTAACTTCTAGGAAGGTTTAATTTGATTTCTTTAATTAGATATCGCACGCACTCATTGACGTTATCTGCTAAAGATTAAATGTTTTAAATGAGCGTCGACGCATTTTACAATGTTTTCCAATCCTTGAAAAGTATTTTTCTGCATTACAATTGTCACAGCGTAAGTTTTTCGTTTCTTCGCCGCTGGCGATGAATCGGCCATCTCCTTGTTTCTTCGAAGCCGATGATATTTTCCATAGAGTTCCTCCTCGTTTTTTTTATACGTCATCAATATCGATCTCGCTCTGTAGGCTGTGGTAAAGCTGATGTAGATATTTTTTATGATGACAGGATTCGGTTTTAGCTTGTTATTTCTGGTTAAATACTCGCTCATGAGTCCCATGTTATGTAGAAACTGCCACGAGTCTGCATCAAAATAAATTCCGTTTGCGTTGCTTCCGCTTAATTTTACTAGCGGCTTGAAGACTCCCTCGTTTGTTGTTTGCAGTTCCACATGTAATTTCTTTGTATGAGAGTTGTTAAGACTATATGTTGTCAGTAACAACATATGAAATCGTTCGTTCCTTCCCTCTTCATTACACATCTTGAAATTATTGTGGACATCGTACGCCCGCTTCTTAGAATTATTAGCGTCTTTATGGCTGGCCATTGTTCTCGCTTCACCGTAGTACTGAAACGACCTGATTCAAAAGACACTAGGTGAAAACTAGAGAAATACAAATTTGCTCTCTCGTGAAGTTGAAGCTTCGAATAACAAGATTCGAATGAACTCGAGTTCTTGGCTGTAGCGTCATCGTTGACTCTGTTTTAACAATATAAAAAAATGTGTCTGCGCGCAGATAGAAAATAGGAAAAATCTAGATTTTTCTAGAATTATTCTTGCACAGATAGCGTCATAGAAATTTAAGAAATGCAAAGAAGATAAAAGTTAAGTAATAAACTAAAAATTTTATTTAAAGTATACAGCAAAATATTTGAATTTAATAATAAAGGGATCACTAATTAAAAATTTACATGCGAAGAATAGTAACTAAAAAATTTAAACTCAGATTATACGGTGCAAATAATAAAATATAAAAAATATCTCTAAATATCTCTAAAATGGAAACTCGTCGAAAAATCTGACTTATCTTACTTTATACCAAGGCAAAAAATGTTCGAGAAAAGAAAAATAGAAAAAGATATTTGAGTGGACAAAAATTTTTTACAAATAATGGTTAAATTATCTTATTGAACTTAAAACATTTCTACGGGAAGGAAATATCCGTGAATCTCTCAATAAATATTCTGTAGTCGGTTTGATAATTTCTCTTATCCTCGGACATACTGAAAATATCATCCATTCGAATTCTTTACGAGCTAGGGACATTAGATAATATATTCCTGTTCCTGCGTAGACTAAAGTTCGATACACGATTGATGTTACCTTTTCACSGGTTATCACGTTAAGACAGAATTAACTAAGCGGAATAAAAGATAGCTATAAAACGTTATAAGGCAAGAAAATTATAGAAGAAAAGAATAATAAAGTTACCTTCTGTATAAAAAGTACCGGGAAATTGTCATTTAAATGAGCCGCGGAAGAGGTAGCGGTAARAAGTTTTTTTTTTTAGGTTGGCACTACCTTCTTTAATTACCAACCGGAGTTTGAGCTCGATCGGTCAACTAGTTTGTTTATGGCAGCTGTCCAAACAAGTCTACCTCAGTGTTGCCCTGCGAATTTTACCATGGAAAAAATAGTCGAACAAARAGTGTGCCTCAAATTTTGTGTTGCAAACGAAATTTCGTGTGCCGACGCACTGAAAATGTTGAAAAAAGCCTATGGTGACTCAACCATGTCGAAAACTCGGGCGTACGAGTGGTTTAGTGCGTTCAAAAAGGGGCGTGAAGTGCTCGAAGATTTGCCTCGCTCCGGCCGGCCATCCACGTCTACCACCAACGATAACATCGAAAAAATAAAACATTTAGTGCTGCAAAATCGTCGTTTCAGTGTGAGAGAGCTGGCCAGTGAAGTGAACATTGATAAAATGACCGTTCATGGCATTATAACCAATATTTTGCACAGAGCCACGCACAGAGCCACGATTGTGGCCGATTACAAGGCCAAAAACTCGGTCAATTCTGTCGACCATCCTCCGTATTCGCGTGATTTGGCACCGTGCGACTTCTTTCTTTTCCCGAAACTGAAATTGCAACTCCTGGTACTCGTTTTTCATCGATTGATGACATCAAAAGGAATTCGCAGCGGGTCCTGAAGGCCATATCAGAATCAGCCTACCAGAAGTGCATGGAAGATTGGTTTCGCCGTTTTCACATGTGCATTGCAAACGATGGGGATTACTTTGAAGGCGACAAAATAAATTTTGATAAATAAATAAAATATTCTGTGTTTTTTTTAACGATTCCCGGTACTTTTTATACAGAAGGTATATGACAACAAAAAAGAAAAAGCAGATCTTAAAAGAGAACTTTTTCACGTGATCTTAAAAGYAAATAAAGGTTAAAAAAGGATTGGCGTTATCTTTTCAGGTTAACACAGAACAGAACAAAAAATTTATAGTACGGCACAATTTATTTCGAAATGCGGACAAGGACGAGACTCTTGTAAAACAAAATTTCCTTGATATGTGAGTGTCGGCCAATCGGTGCTAGAAAATGCGTACCATTTCCCTTTCTCTGAAAAATTTTTTAAATTATCCCCGAGTATAAATGACGCGTGATGCATGCATTTAGTCTCAGTTTTACGTTTACGCTTCCTCGCGTTGAGATGTTTTGTTACGAAAAATGTCGCTTCGGGAATTATTACGTAAGTTTTTGCGCATTTGGAAGTGCGCATGTATTTTGAGCACGAGGAGAATGACGCAGGAGGCCACATAGCCAATTTCATGCGCCGTATTCAAAATGGAAGAGAAAGAGGTAAGAAAAAATAATTAAATTTATACATAAAAATAAAGTATAAAAACCGTAATAAACCATAATATTTATTTCGTAGCAAATCCTGTAGCTGTCGTTAATCCCATTAATTGGGGGTGGCTAAGACTGAGGCGACGACGCGCGGAAGACGTGCCTGAGGGTGCACCTCTACGACGTAAGAAAAAATTATTAATGGAAATTTCAGTTGTAAGGYACAGTCTTACCGAGTGCCGCTATTTGCGTTAGGGCCCGTTCGCGTTCAGCAGCTTACTCGTCGCCCATTGGCGGGCGCCGACATCTTACTCGACACCAGCGCCTTACGCTGACGAGAGCACTGAGCATGCTCAGTCTAAGAGTGACTCTACAAACTCTTGGTCGTGTGTGTCTTGTTGATACCCAGGAGTGACCCTTCTCGCGAGGAATCATCCTGACGCCTCTCCGGATTATATCCGGAAGAACTCCTACAGCATCAGAAGTGAGCCTCCGCGCACGTTAYGTCGTCGGGCGTTATTACGCCATCGCATAGCGGTATACTTCAACCGCGTCGCGCTTTCGCGCACGCGTTCGTGCACGTTACGTCGTCGCTTCGTTGCCGAGTCAGTGCGCGTTACTACGCCTTCTACAGCATCTTCACGCCATCACTAGAAAAAGGTGATGAGCTTTTCCCGCACGACGGACATTATCGAGTTCGCGGGCGTTATTACRCCATTGCGGTAAGGTGTTATGTGGCTGCCATTCCGCGCTCTGTGCATGTTACATCGTCGTCGTCAGTGCGCGTTTCAACACCATCTTTTGTGTGAGCGTCTTTGCTAAGCCAACAACACGTATAGTACTTTTTCGACATAATGAATATTTCTGCGTCAGTGCGCGTTTCGACGCCATTTTGTGTGAGCATCTTTGCTAAGCTATCGCCGCATATAATACTTTTTTTCGACACATCGTACATTCTAGAGTCAGTGCGCGTTTCGACGCCATCATTTGTGTGAGCGTCTTGGCTAAGCCATCAACGCGTGTAGTACTTTTCGACATATCGGACATTCCTGCGTCAGTGCGCGTTTCGACGCCATTTTGTGTGAGCATCTTCACTAAGTCATCGCCGCATGTAATACTATTTTTTCGACGCATCGAACATTCTAGAGTCAGTGTGCATTTCGACACCATCTTTTGTGTGAGCGTCTTCGCTAAGCCAACGACGCGTACAGTACTTTTCGACATAACGGTCATTACCGCGTCCATACGTATTACAGCGTATTACAGCGTACAACGCTATTTCGCGTAAGCGTCTACGCTGAACTATCAAAGGTTAAGAAAACATCAACCAAGATGTTATCACGGAAACGATTAGAAAGCCTCATGCTAGGATCTTCGCAATGAATTACGCCGTTATGRGGTGACACCTATCCCAATAACCAAAGCTAAAATGCATAGAAGAATTAACACTTCATCTCGGAATGATAACTTGATAACCCTGTGGAAGATCAGCCTCATAAAATCGTCAAGACACCAGACCAGCCAAGTTCAGCAAATGAACTAACAGAAGGTAGTACGCCTTTGATTATCCAACCGTCTAACGACGAACCTCGTAATACGTCAGCATCGGAAATACTCCCTCAGCTCTGCACGTGACTGGCTAACCAGATGCAACAACAGCTGCAGTTACGAAAACAGAATGAAAGGCACYAACAACAGCTGCAATCTCAACGAGAACAGGATAAGAAACATCAAGAAATGATGCAATTCCTATTAACATTAAACGTTGGAGGCAATGCATCTCAAAACAAACATTCCACAACTCCCTTTCCTCCACAAAATTATCAATCCTTGAATCTTTCTCCCTGAGAATTTTTCCTCAGTTTCCAGCCATGACGTTAAATTCCTTAGTTCCCAGATTCCTCAATTTAGTGGATCTGAATAGGACAACGTGGATCTTTGCTTGARAAATTGGAAAGTGTGGCAGAGATTCATAATTTCTCTAATGGAGTGAAGTTATCAGCAGCCACTTCAAAGTTGACAAAAATGGCTCGATGTTGGTTCGACTTATGTATAGGTTCTTTTAATAGATCCTGGATTACTTTCAAATCTGTACTCATCAATAGTTTCAAACGGAAGGTTCTCTACAGCACAGTAATGCAGAAAGTTGAATCCCGAAAATGAATCTTCTCTAGAGAATCCTTCTCGGATTATGCCATGGACAAGTTGATACTGATGGCGCCTTTGAAACTGCCAGACGAAGATAGCATCCAGCTATTAATAAACAGGATCTCCAGCGTTGCAATCAAGGCAACTGCTGCTTCATTAAGAACAAATTCTCTTGATGAATTTTTGAGGGACATGCAATACATCACAGCAACCTGCAATGATGTTGTTAAAAAAATCATCAACAACCTTCAAGAAGAATAAATCGAAAGATCAAGTCGTCCCGGTTCTCCTAAATTGGATCAAGATAAAAACGAAAGAAAGTTATTCTGCTCATATTGCCGTGGGAGAAATCACATCAAAGAAGATTGCTTCAAGCTCAAGAGGAAAGAGTAACCGGCTAACTCGACTCAGCTCAAGAAAAACGTGCCTCCATCTATGGTAGTTTCCGTATCCGAGCCAGAAAATTCTGAGGACACGCATAGCGTTCGTTGACACCGCCGATACCAAAAAAATTATAACTAACAATACCATTTTGAAAATTTCTAAAATTGATACAACTACTTGTAATMTTGTAGCGTTACTGGATACGGGAAGTCATATCTCTTTTATATCACGTTAAATGTTTGATAATTTCCTTGAACTAGCGGAATCTTCAACGGTTCCTAACTGTTCCTATAACACTTTGAATGGTACACATATACAAATTAAAAATTCGGTTACCACATCTATTGAACTAAAGTGCTTCCTAAAATAATATCCAACGTTACATTGCATATTTTGGAAAATAATGTCCTTTTTTACAATTTAATTCTTGGTAGAGATTTTCTCACAGATAATAATATTTCCTTTATATATTTCCTTTACACCTCTATGTGAAGACTTGGAGAATAGAGTCCAACTTTTTTCAGAAATAGCAACAGCAGATATTGTTGTCACTACATTGAGTAAAACAATAAGTATTTTAAATGATATCACAATCGATTTTAATTCTAATGTTAAACAGTAATCAATAAGCGTTTTTGAACAAATAGAGGATGCAAACATTCAAATTATGGATGACGATAATTCCGTTAAAGTCAAATTAAAAGACAATCTTTGCATATTCTGTCAAACGATTTAATGAAAAATTGCAGATAAAAGAGATTACGGATGACCTGTTATCCAGAAATATAATTAAGGTTAGTACATCGCCATATTGCGCGCGAGTCGTTCCGGATAGGAAGAAAAACGGTACATTAAGACTTTGTGTTGACTTGCGTCCACTTAATGAAAGGATCATSAAACAAAAATATCCTTTCCCGGTTATAGAAGACTGCCTGGTTCAGGTGATAAATCAATTTTCACACTCCTCGATTTCAAGGATGGTTTCCACCAACTTGGGATACACCCAGACCATCATAAATTCGAACTTCTCGATGGCCTTACTTTTAAAAAAGGTCCGGATAAGCCTCGRTTTGCCGTGCTAGATTCAATGATTAACAATATTATTCGAGTCTACCACGATAATACATTGCAATCTTGGAAAAACAAGTAAAGAAATTACAACTAATTACTGGTTCTCTTCTAGTAAAAAGCTAAAACCGGGATATAAAGGTCCTTATATGATAACCAAAATTTTAAATAAAAATAGATATATGGTTCAGGATATACCTGGTTTCAGTCACACAGCAAGACCTTATATCTCGATTTTATCAACAAATCGAATAAAACCTTGGGTAAAACCCGTGTTAATAATTAAGTTAACATTAAGCGTTTAACGATATTAAATATTGCGTTATTTATAAATTAGTTTTAGATAACCTAGACCGCAAGAAACTCTGTTTTATTTTATTTTTCTCATCATTCTAGACGAATGGTTAGGCCAGAAATGGCCAAAGCTGTAAGGCACAGCTTTACCGAGCGCCGCTATTTGCGTTAGGGCCCATTCGCGCCTAGTAACTTACTCGTCGCCCATTGGGACAATAGACAACATATATGCGATGAATTTTCTGATCAATAGGCAGATAGAAAAAAGAGGGGGAAAGTTGGTAGCGTTATTCGTAGATCTGAAAGCAGCTTTTGACTCAGTGGATAGAGGGAAGTTGATGGAAACGATGAGGGAAAGAGGGGTGAGAGAGGGGATAGTGAGGAGGATGGAGCAGGTTCTAAGGGAGACGAAGTGCAGGGTGAGAGTAGGGGGGAAAGAAGGGAATTGCTTCTGGACAGCGAGAGGAGTGAGGCAGGGATGTCCGCTTAGCCCTATGCTGTTTAATATTATGTTAGCGGATATGGAGGAGGAAATGGGAAAGGTTAAAAGGGGAGGAGTGAGGTTAGGGGATAAAAGAGTGTACACTTTGGCTTATGCGGATGACATGGTGATGTTGGCGGAAGGAGAAGAGGAAATGAGAAGCATGATGGCTGGAGAGATATTTGGACGGAAAGAAAGTAGAATTAAATGCGGAGAAAACAAAAATAGTTAGATTCAGAAAAGGTGGGGGGAGGGGGAAAAAGAAAGATTGGAGATGGAAAGGAAAGAAGATCGAGGAAGTCAAGGAATTTAAGTACCTGGGGTATGTATTGAGAAAGAATGGGGATCAAGAGGCACAGGTGAAGGACAGAGGGAGGAAAGCGGCTGCGGTTATGGGGCAGGTATGGAGCATTGGAAAAAGAAGATTTGGTAAAGAATGGGGAAGAAGGTTGTGGTTGTTTGACAGGTTGGTGTGGACAGTGATGGGATATGGAGTGGAGATAAGGGGATGGAAAGAAAGAGAGGAGCTGGAAAGAATGGAAGAGAGATATCTGAGGTGGACACTGGAGGTTGAGGGAAGAACACCGGGATATCCTGTAAGGGAAGAGCTGCGGAGGGAGAAATTGGGTATTAGAGCGGGGAGAAGGGCATGGGACTACGAGAGGAGATTGAGAGAGGGAAAAGGAAGTGAGATAGCGAGAAAGTGCTGGGAGGAGATGAGAGAAAGAATAAAAAAGGGAAGAGGAATTTCGGGTTGGGAAAATGAAAGAATGGAGTACTTTCGAAGAAGGGGGATAGCGATGGAGGAAGTGGAGAAATGTATAGAAGAGGTGGAGGTGGGARAAAGATGGAGTGGAGAGTGGGTGGAGAGAGAAAGAAGCAAGCAGGAGGAGGAAAGATGGGAAAAGATTAATGGATCGAGGTATAATAAGTGGTATAGGATGGTGAAAGGGAGAGGGGTGCCGGAATACCTAAAGAAGGAGTGGAAGGAGAAGAGATGGTCTAGAGTGGCGAGATTTAGGTTGGGTAATGAGGTGGGAGAATGAAAGTATTGGGAGAAAGAGGAGGGGAAGCGGTGTAGATTATGTGGAGGGGAGGTCGAAACGTGGGAGCATATATGGGAGAAATGTAGGAATTGGGATGATGGAAAGGAGAGTTGGCAAGAAGCAGTCAGATGGGTTCTGGGGGAGGGTGGAGAGGGAGAAGAGTGGATGAAAAAGCTGGAAAAGGAAAGAGAAGGGACAGGAGGTGAGGAAAGTAGGGAGGGGGAGGGGGAGGGGGAGTAGAGGGTAAGGTGAGTGGGAGGAGGAGGAAGAGGGAGAAGGGGGGAGTAGAGAGGGGAATGAGCAAGGAGGAAGATGAGTGGATGATTGAGTGCAGGAGGATAGAGAGAAGGAAAAAGAAAAATGA